>JAWQFJ010000126.1:52500-57500 GCA_034096865.1 Theodoxus fluviatilis | reverse complement strand
CGCACACACACACACACACACACATACACACACACACATACATACACACACACACACACACACACACAAACACTCATATCAAGCAACATACTCATGACAATTCATCCATAGCAGATAAAGATGGGGCCATGTAATTGAATGCAGTAAAGATAGCAATAGACACTGAAAGCCACGTACACTGCAAATCATGTTCATTAGACATACATAAAACTGAACAGCGAATATTACCAGATGACGCCTTTTTCAACATCATTTGCATACATTATTCCTCAGTGACGGTGTTTCCACCTGTGACACCACCACACCTCTGTCGAAATTTAGGTCAAAGTATCTCAAGTCCCTATAAAACCCTCTGCGCGAGCATTCAGTCAGCACCTGATCGAAGCGTCAGTCCTATCGTTGCCGCTTCCTTGTCGTTCTTCGTGCAGTCGTCTTCTGCGCCAGACAAGTCCACCAACTACCAAGATGAAGCATCGTCTTCTGCTTCTTCAACTCCTCCTCGTCGTTTTCCTGGCCGCCACAGGAAAGGCAGAAAGTAAGTCGATGACTTTGTCTTTCCCTGATGGATTGAAAAGGAAGGAGATTTGATCTTTGATGTATCGAGGGTTGAGACAGACGTGACTTTGACTTTGGGTGCGTTTGTTAGGCAAGAAATCTCGAGAGAATCGCGAGTGCTAGGCGTTGCCTATGTTCCTCGTTCATAAGAACGCACTCGTCGTGAAGGCGGGAGGCCAAGGGAGCTCCGGAGCTCCCTCGCTGCAGACGCCCGGATGAGCCAAGATGGCGGAGACCGGGTCAATTGGGATGTCCGTGATGGATGACAGTGCCTGTAATGTGCTTCTCGGGGTTCGAGAATTTAAAAGTGTACGTACACGGAAGTATTTGCTGTTCGAGCGTTCATTTGTATATTTGGAGGGGTAGGTGAATATGTTTTTTCTGGACATACACTGCCGAAACATTTTTTCCGCTTGCAAAACGCAACACCGTATACGTACGCTCTATGAATTATGTACCTTGAATTGGTCGAAATGTATCGAGGCATAACATTTTCGACAAATTGTCTACAGTTGAACCCGGGTTGCTTTTATTTTCGTTGAAAATGTTCCCGTGCCATTCGATATGACACCATAGTGTGTTCTATCAAGTGAAAAACTGATGTGATATCTGTATCGTCAGTTTTTTCGTCTATCGGCAACTTCTTTACCTACTCTGGCGCCAGGACGCAGCCATGTTCTTCCGCCTCGCCAGTTGATGTCTGGCCGGGTTTTTTAGTTGTAGGAGCATCTCGCTCTCCCTCGACTAGCCATCGAGGGAGAATCTCGAGATTGGGGGCCTAACAATGGCGCCCTTTGTATTGCATTAGGACCGACCGCCCTTCACCATTCAGCGTAAGAGCTCACAAGGTGAAGTTAATCTTAAGGCTAATTAGCTTGCAGCCTTTGGTGCTTCTTCTAAATACAGGACGATGAAGTATCTGGCGGCGATTTGTGTATTTTCAACTGAGTTGCTTTCTTTCTGAGATCAGTTCTCTGCCTGTTCCAGCATTCAGGTAGTCTGGTTTCATGTGTTAGCTTGGTAGGCTACGTAATGTTCAAAAGAACAAATCCCCTCGTCGGATTTGAATGGGAAACAGAACAGAAGAAGCGCTTTCTCTGTTTAGTCTAAGCGGTGCTGTCTTAACCGGTCAGGTTCGAAAAGTCACACGTTAAAACAGGTCTCACCACTGAAAAGAGCAAGTCCGACTCTGGCGGGTATCATTTTTTTCAGTCTGTTAGCAATACAAGATGATGCTAGCTTATATAATACATTCAGAAGTGATATAGGGCGCCAGTTTTTCAAGCGAGTTCTATCGCTATCATGCTTGGGTATACAGGTAATTATTCCCTGTTTCTGGACAGACGACAATTCAACTCTTTCATACGCCTCGTTAAAGCTTCTGAGAATAAAGATGCCCAGATCCTTCCAGAAGAATTTAAAAAATTCTGCACTAAAGCCATCAGTCCCCGGCGTTTTATTATTTGACATTGATCTAAGTGCATTTGTGAGCTCACCATAAGTCAGAGGACCTTCTATCTCAGCTTTTTGTTCCTCAGTCAATTTTCGGCCGTTTTCAACTGACACCATGTCCTGCCAATTTTTCATTCTTCCATCCTCTCCCTCTCTATATAAAGTTTCATAAAATTTAGCTTGAGCTGCAAGTATGTCGTTTTGAGCCGTCAGAATATGTCCGTCGTCAGTTACCAACTTGTTTATCACCTTGTCAGTGTAGTGCCTTTTTTCAAGGCTCAAAAAGTATGAAGTACATTTTTCCCCTTCCTCTATCCACCTAGCTTTTGATCTAATTATAACGCTCCTTGTTTTTTCCTCTTTCAATGATTGTAGTGCTTTTCTTTGCGTCTCTAAAAGTTTAAGCTTGTCACTGATATTTCCTACACTTGCTTCCAAGTTAGCCTCTAAACATCTTATGCTTTCTATCAATTTCCTTTCCTCTTCCTCTCTCTCTCTCTTGCGTTTTTTTGAGTATTGCAACGTGTTTTGTCGGATAATCATCAATAGATAGTCTATAAATGTACTCAAGGGTATTGTCAACTGCAATTCCCATGGGGAAATCTGCATGAGAGTCTCCCGCCTGTATACCACGGCAAGCAGTTGCATGACGGGAGTCTTTCAAACGCATGGATGGTGTTTGGTGTCGAGATCTGCCGCATGGGCGGAAGAGATGTCAATGCGCTCTTTCAAACTCTCTGTAATCGAAAAGCAGATGAAATCCGACGAAGAGTTGACAAGCCCGCGTCCTTCTCCACTCCACCCCCAATACCTCCACTACTTTTGCCTTTCTTCTCTCTGTGTGTGTGTGTGTTTGTGTGTGTGTGTGTGTGTGTGTTTTCGTGTGTGTGTATGTGTGTGCTCGTGTGTGTTTGTGTGTGTGTCTGTGTATCGTTGTGTCCGTAAATGCGTGCATGCGTGTGTAAGTGTATGTGATCAATTTTCTCTCTCTCTCTCTCTCTCTCTCTCTCTTTCTCTCCCTCTCTCTCTCTCTCCCTCTCTCTCTCTCTCTCTCTCTCTCTCTCTCTCTCTCTCTCTCTCGCTCGCTCGCTTTCAAACTCCAGAGGCAAGAAGGAAAGCTATGGTATAGCGTTTACAAAGGCCAAAGTCGACACCTTTATCAGCAAGCTGGAAGACTTGCAAGACAACTACTTATAGCTTTTTTAGGAGAGAATGTACAAAGCAGGCAGGCTGCAGTACAACCCAGTCATGTACTAATATGCAGGTATAGACGTGGCTACAATTCTCCCAAACTGTTCATTGTATATTGAAACATTTACCAGTTAACCCTTTGGTTCCAGGTGCAGTCTTATCTCCTGTCTGTGTGCAGCTGCGTGTGTGGCTTGAGTGAGGTAGATGGGGTAATGTCCATATGTTTTTTTGTATAAACGGCGTGTTAGGGTGTGTAAGCGATGCGTGCGTTTGGCTTTTTGTTTTGTTTCTTTTAGCCTTCATCACTTAGTTTTCCTCGTGCTCGTTTTTTTAAATGATGTCACTTGGCGAAATAAATTACTGTGAACTGTGAACTGTGAATGTGTGGTTTGATGAACGGAAGAACACTTGTTGTTTGTAATGAGTTGATGGTGTAATTCACCTTGCATTACACCACAAGACGTTTGTGACTTCTATTCGTCTCCAGAACACCTTAATCAGATTGCTCAGAACCTACCGTCTATTGACTAGATTGTTGTTGTGCATGTGCTCCAATGTCAATGAACTAAAGTACGAGGGTATATTGTCAAATTGCTCAAGGTTACACATTTACTGCTAGCACTACACATGCTTTTTGGAACAACACAAACGGTTGAAGATTAAAGTGATTTCGTAATATATGGCTATGCTATGCAGTGAGAGGCACGCACACACGCAGATTTGGCTAACACTGACACGCAATTGATTTGACACTAGGCAAGGTTTCTGCATATCCTGTAGATTTTTTTGCCTAATTTGTACAGCAGTCGTGCCTAAATCGACACTTTGCCTAATTTCATGACTTAGCCTGCCTAATTGATAAAATAGGCAGCCTAAATCATGAAATTTCACAAATTAGGCAAAAGTCAACATTGATTTCACAGATTAGACACCGCCATTGCCTATTTCGCGAATTAGGCAAGAGACTGTCTAATTCAAGAACTTAGGCACTTTCAGGATCTAGGCACGACATATATAAAGGCTACTGCTTACTTCAAGACTGCTGATTTCTGTAGTACATGTAGTCTACATGGTCTTCAGTAAACACTGCATTAATTACTTCAAAGTATATGCAACAGAGTACTGAACTGTGCTTTGCAGTACTTACTAGCATGCATAATCTACATTCATTTTACAGAGTACTGCACACTCACTGCAGAATCTCCTCATCTTATACAAGGCACACTACGTTAAATAACTGCACATTCAGTACATGCCCTGAGAAACTGAAGTATCTTTTAGAAGTACAGTGTTCCATGACGTTTATGACTTTAGTTTTTTATCCATCTTATTCAGCAGACAATTCCTTTTCTGAAACTTACAGGTTCCGCTATATTTCATTCAATCGTGTAATCGTAGAAAACGCGAGAAAAAGAGCTTAATTTTCAGCAGTTTTAGTAGGTTCTTTCAGTGCATAGCAATCGACACTGCCAAGTTTGAGGTTTAGAAAACGAAACCACTAACTTTCTCCCTCTGGTCTGAGTTATTTTTGGAACAATAACAGTGAATGGAGAGCAGAGAAGGGAAATTTTTCCATGCGCGGTCGAAGCCCACGCGCTCATATCACGATCGAAAATGGTGCGTAGCCAGTGACCGCTGCACGCGTCAGCGCTTCCCGGTAGTGCGCTCTTTCGTTCTTCCGTGCCCTCATACTCACACTTCATGAATACAAAATTAACAGAAAAGAAAGATGAGACACGAATCTTTGATTTGCGCTAAGATTTTCTGACAAACATGACATTTGTAAACAAGAAAAATCACCA
>JAWQFJ010000126.1:45000-47500 GCA_034096865.1 Theodoxus fluviatilis | reverse complement strand
CTTTCATGTACCGTTGACACGATCACGACAAGTTCCTGCTGAGAGGCGTAATAGCTTGAGCAAAAGCACGTGACTCAAGGCAACTAACCCTGCGCAAAGATCTTATTATACACTAAGATGACTCACTCCGATACTTTGAGCGAGGTTTCTTTGAGAGTTACCTCCCTCGATGAGAATGCTACTTCTGAGTGCTGCGTTGATAACATTGCATGTGTGCGTGCGGGTGGTGTGTGAAAGGAATAAAGTTTGGTGTGAATTATAATGTACAAGGTATGTATAGGTTTTCTGGATGTTTGTTGAAACCATGCATGTTTATTTTATTACTCTTTTGCATTCAAACGGTAAATTTATGTATACATATGTAGCATCTCTCTCTCTCTCTCTCTCTCTCTCTCTCTCTCTCTCTCTGGATCTGGATCTGGATCTGGATCTGGATCTGGATCGTGTGAGTTGCAGTAACCACTTCTGGTTGTCGTCGCAACTTTCTCTCTCTCTCTCTCTCTCTCTCTCTCTCTCTCTCTCTCTCTCTCTCTCTCTCTCTCTCTCTCTCTCTCTCTCTCTCTCTCTCTCTCTCTCTCTCTCTCTCTCATTCCACCATTATCTGTTTACCATTGTCTTCCTGTCTGGACATGACCCTAACGTATGTCTCTCAGCATCGTTGTTTTCTCACACGCTGTCGTGGCACCACTCTACTGCTGGGCCAAGTATGGTTATTGTTTTTTTTCCGACACTGTTGACTGAAATGGACGGAGGGAGAAAGAATGCCAGAACCCAATAATAGAGACGATCATACAGAAGACAGTCTAGGGATGGAGAGGGATAGGGGAGAGTGGCGATGAATGCGATGGGAGAGAGACGACGACGATCCCGTCTTAGGAACACCATATGTGTGATGTGACATAAAAAGGCGAGTCAGTTTTGACGACGTTAAGCCCAACTCCCCATGGAGAACAGCGAAGTCTAATTTGACAAATTGTTCAACACTTTCAACAGTGGAAATCTGAAATCAAAGCAATCCATGGGTCATGCACTGTCCGAAAGATCAGGGCACCGTGAATTCTTACTGGAAATACTGCAATGGCTAGAAACAGTGCAGCCCAATTCGCCTGGCTCCTTGCCATGTCTATCAGGATGGAAAATGGCAATCCGCTCTCTTCTGTCTCTTTGGCAAGGCATCAACAAAGACTACGCATTCAGCTCTCTACTGACAGACAAGTTAAATCAAAATTGTCTGGAGAACCTGTTCTCCAGAATCCGTGGAAATGCTGGTCATGTGGACAACCCGAGCGCACAGCAGCTTAGAAAAATCCTGCGCCAAGTTATGGTGGACCAAATCTTCGTGTACAGCGAAGGAAGCAATTGTGCTGAAGATGCTGGGAGGTTTCTGCTGAATCTCAAGGCTCTACAGACAGCACAGAAACAGCTCACTCCTTCTCAACATCAAGAAGCACCGTGTCAACCTAGACAAGGCCACGATGACACCAGCCATCAGAGCGATGCCACGTTCCTATCGTCCATGCATGAGCTCGCAGATAGAAATGTGCTCACCTACATTTCTGGATTCATCGCGATGAAAATGCTGCCAAACGTGTGTGGATCATGCACGGAGAAGATGTCAGGACTGTACACAGGGAGCAACAACGAGCTTTTCATTCTGCGGAAAGAATTTCATGATGCCGAAGAAGGTGGGCTCACTGTACCAGGTGCAGATCTTGTACAAGCAGTTGAAAAGTTGGAGGCGGTTTACAAGAAAAACATCGAGGGAGTACTGCATTCCAACGGAGTGAAAACCCGCCTCGTCTCCCTACTTGAAAAGGAACTCCATTCAACATCGCTCGAGTGCCCACAGAAAATGTGCAACCCTAAGACTTCCATAGTCAGCACTTTCCTCACAGTGCGAATTAACTCTACACTGAAAGACTGCACTGCATCGGTCTCACAGAATTGCTTGAAAAGAAACAGAAAAATCATCAAACTTTGCCACCTGTAACTTTCCCTGCACTCTGGCCCCAAGGCAGAAAAACTTGTGCGATGAAAACATGACTGAAAAGACTTAAACTGTAAATATGCGATCCAGAAAAAGACTGGACTATTGCTTTTTCACTAGCAAACTCATGTTCCTTTCATCAAAGACCTATATATATATATATATATATATATATAGGGATCTTTGCTCACACGGAGCCACGCTTCAACATGGACTGAAAATATTCGACAATTCGTTCTCCGCTGACTCGTGAGAGCCTCGTCACCTCGCTGCAATCTCCGCTGGACAATTAAAGTAAGTTATGATTTCTTTCTTTATTGTGTGCATGATGTGTGGTTGACGGTAAGAAATCCTGCATTAACTTCGAATTGAAAAAACAATCGTTTAGACCTCTTACTCTTTGTAAACAGTATTCGAAACCGACTGAAGTCTCTATGTCACAACACTGGTCATCGCGGAACAGCATTCTCTCGGCAAGGGACGTAACTCTAAATAATGACCTCGCTTCGCGGT
>JAWQFJ010000126.1:30000-40000 GCA_034096865.1 Theodoxus fluviatilis | reverse complement strand
ACATAAAGGTGGGGCAGTTCCGAAATGACCATTTGGAAACACATGTCATGAATAATCCCAAATGTACAAGGAAAGAAAAAATTGGAGGGGGGGGGGGGGGGGGGGGGGCACGATGGACGTCAATCGACGTGACTCAAGTGGGGCTGTTCTAAAATACAATTTGTAAACGACGCCGCAAACACATGTCAATGCAAACCCGAGTGTACCCAGCACAGAAAAGTGTGTGTACGCGTGTGTTTGTGTGTGTAAAAATTACCCAATTATATAATTATCCCAGCAAGAAAAGGAACTGTGAAAGGATGGGTGGCTGGAGGGGCGTGAGGGCGGTTATTGAAGTGAGAAAATTTTATACTTGCGAGATGGGAGGGACGGCGTGTGTTCGGCTCTCTGCCTGGAACTCGAATGCTAGCGTGGGTTACCCTCGCATGTGCAGGGGCGCCTCGCATGTGGGTCACGGCGACCTTTTGTTCTGGCGTCTTCCATAAATTACTTTATGTTAGCCGCCATAATTTGATATCAAGGGGCATGCAGAGAAGAAACCACAATGAAAACGGGTCTGCGTTTGCGAATGGCCACAGCCGAGCCTCAGTTCTGGTAACTGAAAACTGCAGCTGTGACTCCTTTTAATCTGGCAAGGAGGGAGGGGAGCGAGTTCCGCTCCATTTGGGTGATACAAGCGCCATAGCGCGGATAGCCTCCGTCCAGGCTGTCCACGCCACGCCCAAATGGAGAGGTGGAAAGGCGAGTCCCATCAGCCCCCTGTGGTCATGGAACGAGGTGTGTAATCACTGCAAAGCTGAGACACTGGAGGTGCCCGGATGTAGCGGCGGAAAGCGGAGAAAATTATGGTATTCAGGAAGGGGGGATACCTAGCAGAAAACGAGAAATGGTTTCTTGACAAGAAACATTTGGAGGTTGTGAACAAGTATAAATATCTAGGTGTCGCATTCACAACCAGATTATCGATGAGAGTCTGTGTGGATGACTTGGCCACAGAGGGTAAACAAAAAGTCGTTCTGATCCTAAAGACAAATGTGGGGCTTGCGTCATATCGATACGATTGTATATTTCAAACTGATTTATTTACAAGTTCAGCTCACTCTACTCATGGGGCAGAAATATGGGGAGGGAATTGAATCGGTTCATACATTTCCATGTAAAAAGATCCTTGGACTGGACATCCGATCTCCTAATCAATTGGTTTGCAGAGACCATAGCAGGTACCCCATGTCTGTCATGAGCATTGTGAGAGCAGTCAAAATTATACAGACAGCGTTAGATTTCACCGATATTCTTCATTGAAAAACCATTTTGGACTAGAGAAATACTTGTGGATGTTGGGCAAAATCCGCGCAACACCCCCGTCGGCCACCGCTGCCCTCTGACGTCGTCCGGGGGTGGAGGTGGGGGTGGGGGTGGGGGGGCAGGCTGAAGAGTCGTGGGTACTGGTAGGGCCAGCTGGGAGGAAGCAGCTGCGGTCTTAGGACGTATCCATGGTCAACCGGTGGCCTCTGGGACCCTTGCAGATGCACTGTGGGTGGGAGGCATCCCATCCGCCACCCCGGCCCCAGACGCTCGTCAGGCTGGAGAGTAGGGCGCGGGGGAGGGGCCAGCTCGGTGGAGACCGCTGTATTCCGGGCGTGGGTGGCAAGGCTGGCAGAAGAGTAGAGTCTCTGGGTTCGCCTGGTGGCCTCTAGAACGCGTGAGGGTGGCACTTTAAACAGAGCAATAGCCGATGGCAGCATCGGATGCGAGGGTGTATCACAACATAACATATTCACAAGTCAAAGAGACGGTGGATAGCAGAGCCCAAACATATTCAACAAGTCAAAGAGACGGTGGGTAGCAGAGCCCAAACTTATTCAACGAGTGAAACAGACGGTGGGTAGCAGAGCCCAAACATAATCAACTCTGAACGTACTCCTGTTGAGACAACGAACAAGCGTTTTTCAATACAGCAATTTGCTTGAGTTGCAATAGAAACCCGTGTTTGACCTCTGAATGATAAATGTAAAGTGGAGAGAGACATAGTCGCAGACGAACATTTTGGCGCATGGCTGTGATCAAAGTCGCGCCTATTGCACATCCATTGCGAACTGTGCCAGAGTCACTACTGACTGGGGTTCAAGTGGAGAGAGAAATAGTCTCAGACGGACTAATTTGGAACGTCTGTGACTCTGAATTAGAAGAGGATAAGGGACTGCCAGATTCGCCTACACATGTGGCAGGGGGGTGATCTGAACGCTAAATCGCCATGGTTTCACAGCAGGACGACGAGGATTTTGTTGAATCGCTATGAAAGTAGGAGCAGATGAGCAGGACGATGTGCTCCTGTTCCCAAAGGGGTCTAAGATGAACAAGATGCAGTTTTTGAAGGGCAGATCGTAGATATAATGCACAAGGAGACAAAGAGTTTTTTAATGATGGCAACAGTCCTTCTATTGCTAGCCAGTAGTCCAGTTCTCTTATAAGGTAGTGAGGAACCATGTAGCTTGACTGTGTCTCTGAATTTGAAGAGGATAAGGCGCTGCCAGACTCTGCCTACACGTGTGTTGCCGGGGGGGGGGGGGGGGGGGGGGGGGGGAGGGGGTGATTTCAACGCTAAGGCGCAATGGCGTCACAGCAGACAATGAGGATTTTGTGAAATCGCTATGACAGAAGGAGCAGATGAGAAAGGCGATGTGTTCCATTTTGCCGAAGAGGACGAAGATAAACAAGAGATATAGCGCACGAACTGCTGATCGAAGCAGAGGAGTCGGAAACTGATCAGTACAAGTTGTTGGCTGAGCAAATCGGCCACCCTCCGGCTGAACTAAAACAAGCACGCCAGATGGTACCCTTCTTTGTTGCAATATTATATTCAAAATAAAATAATGAGAGAATGACACTGATCT
Organism: Theodoxus fluviatilis; assembly: GCA_034096865.1. Lineage (NCBI taxonomy): Eukaryota > Metazoa > Mollusca > Gastropoda > Cycloneritida > Neritidae > Theodoxus > Theodoxus fluviatilis. Next base: position 37,106 of record JAWQFJ010000126.1, on the reverse strand, counting down.
ACAAGGATAAAGGAGACAAAGAGCTTTCTACTGATGGCAACAGATTTTCCATAGTTTGCTGACCAGACCCACGCCGTCAATCACACAAATATGGGCCCGCACCCAGATGGGGGGGAAAAACAAGGGGGGGGGGGTGTTTAGGAGGCGGCCTCTCAATGGTCACCGTGGCTCCAAGCCGCCTGTCAGGCTGTAGAGTAGGGCGTGTGGAGGGAGCCAGCTCGGGGGAAACCGCTGACCTCCGCGGGCGTGTCAGGTTTCGCCTGGTGGCCTTCTGCACCCTGCCGAAGCTCTGCGTGTGGATGGCACTTACATAGGTGTCAAGTGCTTTTAGTGTTTTGTCATGAGATTTTGCATGATTTGTCATGAGATTGCTCACTTTGTCATGAGATTCGCGCGGCAATGAAACAAAACCCGTGAAAACGGCACAATATGTGGTTTTTTTTCTTTATTACACAAGCACATGTATACCGCTAATATCAAATAGTACTGTACATCACTCATTTGGTTTACATCCACTGCTCCACATTAGAATTACTCATTAGTTGTGTCTTCAGTTCTCTATTTACATCCACTGCTTCTTTTCACTCACATATTCAGTTCTCTATTTACATCCACAGCACTGCTCCCCCTCACTCATAAGTTCAGTTCTGACAGTTCTTTATTTACATCCACTTCTCCCCTTCACTCACAAGTTCAGTTCTGACAGTTCTCTATTTACATCCACAGCACTGCTCCCCCTCACTCACAGGTTCAGTTCTGACAGTTCTCTATTAGGGTCTGCAACGAAGCTGGTAATCAGGAGTATTTGCCGCTGGTGCTCTTTCGCCAAGCAGAGGGAACCTAACTTCTTCAAAAGGTGTTTTCATTGTGAGGATCTCCTTCCAGACAACATCTATTTTTTTGGCTTTTCCATTCTGATCCAAAAGTACCAGCTCACCCTCACCCAGGAGTTGAAAGTCTTCCCACTCCTCTTTCAGGTCTTCCTGGTCAACATCATCAGCAAATGTCATTGCCAGTGTCACAATGTCAGCGTATGACAGCTGCTCTCTCTTGCTGGGGTCCAGGACCTGAAGATGTTCCAGGATCTCATCTCCAAATGGGAACTTGTTCAACATTTTCTGGACACAGGCTCTGTAGAACTGTCGAACATCATGCAAGAAATTGTGTTCTGTGGCTGGTGCGATGTCAGCATCAGCAAGGCGTGTACGACAAGGCATGCCAACAGCAAGAATACAATCATCCAGCTTGCAGCTTCTGTTGGAGACATCAATTTCAGTCAGTTCAGTGGTCTTGATGACATCCGTCTTCACAAATTTGCAAAGAAACTTTCTCAGCAAGACTCTTATCTCTGGAATCAGCATGCCAACCTTTGCCTCATCAGCCTGGAAGTGGAAGACTGTGTTAAAGTCGTTGAGAGTTGGGACTACGAACTTGATGAAGCGGAAGGTGAGCTCTGTCATAGGGTCTTCTAGGTGCTGCAAGATGTTCTTCACCTTGCCTGGCTTCTCTCCATCCTCGTGACTTCTGAAGTAACTCAGCAGGGCGGGATACTGTTCTAGCATCCTAGTCACCACTCTCTCCAAACTCAGCCACCTAGTGGGGCAGTGCTTCAAGATGATCTTGTCTTCGACTTCAGTGAAGAGTTGAAACTCCTTGTAGTCGTTTCTGCGCTTGGAACTGCATACACACAAAAAGAACATATTATACAGTGACAGTCTACAGCAATTACATTTGAGAGATCAAACTGTAGCTTATAAAATCTGAAAAACCAAATTAGACAAAACCAACGCAATATATTATTTACCTGTGTTCAAAGAAGTAGTAGATGTCAATCAGGATTTGATCCACTGGCACGGTGATCATCTTCACAGCTGATTTGGTGCAAAGGTTGACCAGGTGGCAGATGCAACCGAGTGTGAAGATGATTGGGTTTATCTCCTGCAGACGAGTCAGGACTGAGTTGTTCCGGCCCATCATCACGTTGCAGTTGTCACTGGTGAAGCCTACCATGTTTGTCCAGGGAATTTTATGCTTTCTGTGAACAAAGACAACAAAATTAAGTACACTCAACAACAACAAAATCATGAAAGTTGATGCACTTGAATGATTTTGAATCTGACAATATGCTACTCATAATTTATAAGTTACACATTTCTTACTCAATCACTGCAGCAACCGCAGCAAACACCTGCTCCGATGTTCCTCCAGAAAGCACAGGAAGATCCAGGATTCTTGTATTTGTCCCTTACTCTAGGTTGAAGATTCGCACCAACACAACAAGGCGTTTTTCGCTATTTTTGTCGTTGCTCTCATCGATCATCAGTGAAAAGGGCCCGTTTCTGCAACTGTCAAAAAAACTCAATCACTTACACAGAGCCTGATATATATTCATGTGTTGCAGTACACTAACTGCTAACAAGTAGCTGTAATACTAATAGAACTAATTAAAAATTAGTTTTAAACATCTATCATTTTCTTCTTTATGTTACTATTAGGTGGTAAACTTCAACTAATTGCTAAGTGTGTCGAAGACAATTGCCACACCTTGGGGGAAGCAGTTTGGTCTGGTACAAAAATAAAGAGTAAGAAAGAGAAATGAGCAGGGTAGGGGAGAAGAGCCAGGGAAAAAATGTTGACAATGAATTACCAACCTGTCAATCACAGGGGCTGTCAATTCTGTAGCCAGGCATCGTTTGATGATTTGTGTTGCCTTGGTCCTCTTACAGGAGAAGGCTTGGGCCGCTTTCGAGGTAGGGAACATCTTTTTCATGAGAATGGTGAAATGGTCGGCGGTTGTCCCTGGCAGGTTGTGTTTTGCAAGGAATTGGCAGAAGAGAAAATATCTAACTCAGACACGGTCTTTCCTTGGTCCAAGTTGTTAGCCTGCCTCCGGGATGTAACATCGAGATGGATGTGCTGTTTTGCTTTTTTAAAAGCTTCTTTGTGCTTTGAAGATTCGAAGTGGCGAACTATGTCAAATCACCCCGACGCCGATACCTTTACCGACAGTTTGCATGACTTGCAGTAAGCAAAATCAGAGCCTGCATCCGACTTGCTGATCTGCCCCTGAAACTTCTTGTCCGTTTTCCACTCACACTGGTAATTGAAAGAATACCGAGCCCTTTTCGCAGGCGGTTTCGAAGAAGACGCCATAATTCCGCTTTGAATCTCTTTGTTGTGGCACACTACGCATGCGCGAGAAGCGACTTCCGGCCCCTGACTTCCGCAAATCGCGAGGCTTGTACACTTTCACACTGTCCTCAGACGAACCTTTAAAAAAATCAGTCCGACGAAAACGCAAAATTACGTGAGGTTTTCGTCTCACGCCGTGAGACTTGAAAATCACTGAAATTGCGTGAGACTCACGCAAAATACGTGAGACTTGACACCTATGCACTTAAACAGAGCAATGGCAGACGGCAACATGGTAGGCGGTGGGTGAGTGCTATGGTATAATAAAGGTTTACAGCCCGGAGGATAAGCAATACCATCGTAATATCAGCGAGCAACTTAATGCTATCAGAATACATGTGACCAGCAAACACAAACGACCCAGTCCCAGGGTCGAAGTAGGCCCCAGGGTCGAAGTAGGCCCCAGGGTCGAAGTAGGCCCCAGGGTCGAAGTAGGCCCCAGGGTCGAAGTAGGCCCCAGGGTCGAAGTAGGCCCCAGGGTCGAAGTAGGCCCCAGGGTCGAAGTAGGCCCCAGGGTCGAAGTAGGCCCCAGGGAACCTACCGAGATAGGGGGAAAACAAGGGTGGGAGGGGTGGTTGAGGAAGAGAGATAAGACCCATCCCTCCACGCCCCAGGAAAAGGGGGTTGGGGGTGGCGGGACGCAAGCAACGACCAGGTCAGAGGGAGAGAGCAGAGCGGCGGGCGAGTGCTGGACTGTGCGGGGGGGGGGGGGGGGGGGGATGGGGGGGGGGGATGAGGAGAGAGAGAGGGGGGAGGGGGGGAGGGAGGAGAGAGAGAGAGAGAGAGAGAGAGAGAGAGAGAGAGAGAGAGAGAGAGAGCCCCACAGGATGGCAGAGACAGGCTGACGGACAGAGCCAGACAGACAGATGGACAGACATATGGGTGGATGGAGGGACGGACAGACAATGACGGAGAGACTATGAGTGGTACAGAAAGAAGTACAGAGAAACAGAGAAATACAGAGAGAGAGAAAGATAATTTAAGAGATATAGTTACATATAGAGAGGGCCAAATGCAATCATACATGGCGAATGGTGTATGATAGAATAACGTCATAAAGCTCCAACATGCTCTGTTATCCATGAGGCCATCGAAGTGGAAGGGGGTAACGCTTGCATTCCTTTGATATTGCTCTTGATGAATGTAATCAATTTCTTGCAATAAAGTGTTTTGTATGTATGTATGTATGTATGTATGTATGTATGTATGTATGTATGTATGTATGTATGTATGTATGTATGTATGTATGTATGTATGTATGTATGTATGTATGTATGTATGTATGTATGTATGTATGTATGTATGTATGTATGTATGTATGTATGTATGTATGTATGTATGTATGTATGTATGTATGTATGTATGTATGTATGTATGTATGTATGTATGTATGTATGTATGTATGTATGTATGTATGTATGTATGTATGTAGATGTGTATGTGAGGTGATGATGAGGATGACGATAGGGTGTGTGTGGGAGATGATGAGAGCGATAAGGTATATTATTTTGATGATGTTTGACTGCCCTAGATTCCAAATATCCACCTAGAACTTTGCGAAGAGTGGTAACTCTTGTGCGTCTCCGCCATGCTTATCCCCCCCCCCCCCCCCCCCCCCCCCGGGGGAACTCTGTGGGTGATCCAGTATTTTCATAACCTCTTCATGACTTCAAGTCACCATGTGTGTAATTCATCTTGTACCGTAATTGTGCCAATCTGATGAATAAAGTCGTTTTGATATGTATGTATGTATGTATGTATGTATGAATGTATGTATGAACGTGTGTGTGTGTTTGTGTGTTGGTGTTGGTTTGTATATGTGGGTATGGATGGGCGTGTGTAGGTGATTGTGTGTGTCTGTGCGTGTATATGTGTGTCTATGCGCCTGTCAGAGTATTTGTATGAGCGTCAGTGTATTAACCAGGCAGAATGTATGTTTCACGGTCGGTCGATCTGTCGGTCGGTCTGACTGTCCAATCCGTCCGTCCGTCCGTCCAATCCGTCCGTCCGTCCGTCCGTCCAATCCGTCCGTCCGTCCGTCCGTCCGTCAGTCCGTCCCTCCGTCCGTCCCTCCGTCCGTCCGTCCCTCCGTCCCTCGGTCCGTCCCTCCGTCCCTCCGTCTGTCTGCCTGTTTTGAGTCTGTTTTTGAGTCTGCATGCTTGTGAGCCTGTCTGTCCATCCGTCCGTCCGTCCGTCCGTCCGTCCGTCCGTCCGTCCGTCCGTCCGTCCGTCCGTCCGTCCGTCCGTCTGTCTGTCTGTCTGTCTGTCCCTCCGTCTGTCTGTCTGTCCCTCCATCTGTCTATCCTCCGTCTGTCTGTCTGTCTCTCCGTCTGTCTGTCCGTCCCTCCATCTGTCTGTCTAATTGTTGGTATGTCTGATTGTCGGTCGGTCTGTCTGTCTGTCTGTCGGTCTGTCTGTCTGTCTGTCTGTCTGTCTGTCTGTCTGTCTGTCTGTCTGCCTGCCTGCCTGCCTGCCTGCCTGCCTGCCTGACTAACTGCCTGCTTGCCTGCCTGCCTGTCTTTCTGTCTGTCTGTCTGTCTGTCTGTCTGTCTGTCTGTCTGTCTGTTTTTAACTATCTTTTTCATTCTTTTTTCTTTTTCTGTCTCAACTGAAAGGAGGACATCGAATGACTATGGAGATACATGTGCATTTCTTCGCTGACTTAAACGATGAAAAATTTAAGATACGTGTAGATTTCCAATGGTGTGGTTGTTAATACCAGAGGCACTTCGAACATGTTTCATTGCAAATATGTGGAATCTGGAAGTGATGATGATAAAGGTTGATTTGTTAGGCGCTTGAGCTACGCAGATTCATGCTCCAAGCAATCCGAGATCGGTGTGCACGCACATCCAGGAACGCCTCACTAAGAGAGTCAATGGCTGCTGTGGTAGCACAGCAAGTGGCTGTTGGATGGTTATTTTGAGTGCATAGTCTAGATGGCCAAGTTTGAAGTGATTCCCTACATATGACACTGAAGCATAGGATCAGCCTTTCACTCTATCAAAACGCGATATCTAGCCATGAAGAATTGAGATATAATGAAGACTTACTAACAGTAACCCATCAATCCGATGCTGAAATTATGCAGACGACACCACTCTTACAGCTATTGCATCCAGTTGTAAAAGTGCACTTACTATTGGCGACCGAAAACGGAGGATTATGAGGACAGACACCAAGCCCCTTGCTGTCAGAAAGAGTATGTATAAAATAAGATGGGTCACGTTTCTTGTATCAGACATACAGTTTCCAGTTTTTCAAGTCTGTGTCTGGGACTTAAACAAGATAAGCAGTCGCAAACACATCATCTTGAAATCTACGTTGAAATTCTTCATTGATCTGAGAGCAGCTGACTATTTCTGTCCTCAGATATCGATGAGTGCGAAAGTTCTCCATGCGAAAATCAGGCCACTTGTGAAAACGTTCCTGGAACATTTCGATGCTCCTGCATCCCAGGCTACACAGGACGTCTTTGTGAAACTGGTAAGATCTTGTGTTCGTATGATTGCACACGCCGCGTTTGTGTGTGTGTGCGTGCGTGCGTGCGTGTGTGAGTGCATGTTTGTGTTCTTGTGTGTGTGTGTGTGTGTGTGTGTGTGTGTGTGTGTGTGTGTGTGTGTGTGTGTGTGTGTGTGTGTGTGTGTGTGTGTGTGTGTGTTTATATGCGTGTGTGTGTGTGTGTGTGTGTGTGTGTGTGTGTGCGCGCGCGTCGCGTTTTGTATTTGTGTGTATGTGTGTTTATGTGTGTGTGCGTGTGTGTGCGCGTGTGCGTACGTGTTTGTTTGATTGTGAGTCTGCATGTGTGTGTGTTGTGTGTGTGTGTGTGTGTGTGTGTGTGTGTGTGTGTGTGTGTGTGTGTGTGTGTTTCTCTGTGCGTGCGCGCGCGCGTGCATGCGTTTGAAGTTTTGATG
>JAWQFJ010000126.1:0-15000 GCA_034096865.1 Theodoxus fluviatilis | reverse complement strand
CCCAAATAAAGATGGATTGGCGGAATGGCTTATTTCACCTCGAAGCTGTCTTATTTATGTTTCATAGGCAATCATTCCATAACAAGTGGGCGGAAACCAGTTCGGAGAAATTGTATTTTTTGGCATTCTTTTCCTTCCCCACTTTTGCACGTGGACTTAGAGTATAGAACAAAGCATGATTTGATGTTTACCAACAATAAACTAATCGGTTTTAATGCACTGGCACCAACATTGTGGGCAGTTGTTATATGGCTTCACCAATACAGACTAGGTGTGACCTGTTCGATTTCACAGAATGTGACTGGCTGTTCCAAGCAAATGGACAAACATAGCACGAAGAACAGTGGTTGTTAAGAAACTGAGAAGGGCGAAATCTCCAAACATTTGGGTTTTCTTCAAACGTTGAACGTGGAAGGCATCGTCTTTTCAGGATGCAAGTAGGCGCCATTTGTCGTGTTTGGAAGCAGTTTACGTACACCTTTGGAAAGAGCAATGCCATTGCAGCGTGCAGGAACGTATATACATGTATACAAAAACTCTGCCAGTCCATTGATCCTCCGTAAATGCATGTATGAGCTGTTTTTCCAAACAACAGGCGTGCACAAACCTTCGGAACTTCTTTTCTATTTATAATTTCGCCTGTCACCTTACAAACGGTAGTCCACCTCTCCCCCACCCACATCCGCCCCCCACCCACCCCCACCCCACCCCCACACCCTCATCCGTAAAGCCGCCCATATCTATGTAATGTAGATTGCGCCTTCACGGGCTTGCAAGGCGGGAAAATCTCTCGCTTCCATTACATTTGCAGCCATTACACAGCTGCACTGTGGGCTTCAGGTGCATTTATGAATAAAAATGTCATACTTTTTGCTTTACTGATGTTTGCGTTATCAATTTAGTATGAAATCACGATCACAAAATTATTTCCACACACTGCCGATCAACACGAGGTGACGGTTTGTTTGCTTGTGCGAAGGATAGAAGTCCGTGCAGTGTGTGGAAGGTGAATAAGGTAAGTGTGGTGTTGCCATGACTACTGTCTAGGCAGGGAAAAGAACGCGATCTCTTGATTGGATCACAAAGCACGAGAGGCCAAAAATCTCCCCCAGACTGAAAATGGCTCATTCCACCGTCGTTCGAACTTACTCAGACTCTTACAAATGCTTGTGCACGCCAATGTCTACATGACAATTAATCATCCGTACCCACAAGTGCGTTTGCTGCTTAGGACCAAGATCTATGGACAAGGTGTATGAACGCTCATGCACACTACCCACACTCTGTCCATATCTCACGCTGACCAAGAGTGGACTTTCGACTCACTTAGTGGTGGAGACACACACAGCCACCTTTCCAGTTGAAAAGGTTTGTCTTCAGCGCTGACAAGAAATAGCTGCAGGGGTGGTCTAGAGAAAGCTTTCTACATAAAGAACGGTCCAGGCACTACAGGGACTTGCCCAAAGGGCTGATGTGCATTCACAGCAACAACACTCTCAGCCACGCTTGTCCTCCACTACCACAGCTTGGCGAGCTACCTGCAGGTGACCCGCACACGGGGAATGACATCTTCGCGATGTGGGACACGTGGGACGTTAGTTTTCCAGAGGAAGACGCTTGATATGCAAGAAATTGGACGTGAACTACTGATAGCGGAACAAGGATGAGTAAACGTTGATCTAACACAGTGCCTGTTACGCCTTGTTCTCCGCTGACAACGCTCTGGTACTTTCTGTCTCCCCGTTGTGGTGTGTGTTGTGTGTCAAGCAGGCACTACTTGCGCGATGTGCACACACTGAGTACCTGGGGATGTAAAGAGCCCCTCCTGTGATGCAGTAGTCCTCTGCAGGAGCATCGGCGTGTGTCTCATTGCCTTCTGCCGAGAGAGAGAGAGAGAGAGAGAGAGAGAGAGAGAGAGAGCTAGAGAGAGTAAGAGAGAGAGAGAGAGAGAGAGAGAGAGCTAGAGAGAGTAAGAGAGAGAGAGAGAGAGAGAGAGAGAGAGAGAGCTAGAGAGTAGAGAGAGAGAGAGAGAGAGAGAGAGAGAGAGAGAGAGAGAGAGAGAGAGAGAGAGAGAGAGAGAGAGAGAGAGAGAGAGAGAGAGAGAGAGAGAGAGAGAGAGAGAGAGAGAGAGAGAGAGAGAGAGAGAGAGAGACGTGAATGAAACTGAAGTGAACTGAACTGAACTGAGCATACGTTTCTATCCTACGTCGATAGGTATCCAAGTCGACGCCCATTTGCGACCAAACAAAGTTTGTATTCAGTAACTGCTGATTTCAAGATGTCGCCACTCAGTCGGGACGCGGCTTGAGGCCCAGTATTCACACATTAATCACTGGCTATGTAGATTTACTCCAAGACTATGCCAAGTTCCTGATCAGCTGTGAACGCCACGCTATTGGCAAGAAACAACTGCCATTCACATGCAACACTGTTTCGTTCACTGGCATAGAACTCAGAACTTCATGACCAATTTGCAATACCACAGAACATAGAGGGTATAGTCATATGTTGTCAGCACAACACGGGGATGGGGGTGGGGTGGGGTGGGGGATGGGAGGGAGGGGTGCGAGTTAAATGATCGGGTCCGCACGAAACTCCCTTGACTTTCTCTTATGAGCCAAGCCTTGTCAAACACAGTTCCGCACAAGTGCACACTGTCTATCAGGGTAGGACAGCCCGCACCTTGCTTGTGGCACACACGAAATCAAGACGACCATTTTACTTGCTATAATCAAACGTTGGTGCTCTGGATCAAGGAGCTGTTTGTGAAAGCGAGGGAGCAAAATCTTGTGTGTGTGTGTGTGTGCGCGCGCGCGCGCGTGTGCGTGTGCGTGTTTGTGTGTGTGTGTGTGTTTGTGAGTGTGTGTGCTCATGCGTGAGTGTGTTGTAGTATTCAATGTGTGTCCTTCACTCCCGATCAAACCTTGTCAGGACCTGCCCAAACATCCCACAGACTTGAGCTCGTGTTCGTGACACAGCAATCCACTTCTACGGTAAAGACATCAATAGCATTTCAATGATTAAAGGTAAGTCGTCATTTTGAACGTGAAGGATTCAGACAGCAGCACATAAAGCCCCCTTTAACTCAATGCTCTTTCAGAACGATAAATGGGTTCTTTGTCGCGGAGGAATAACAGCTGGTTGCTTCCTTCAAGTAAATGACGGAGGTTTTGCTGGGTGCAGTTGAAATCTTTCATGCGCAGTGCATAATGGGGGTCTTGAGCCAGTGCCACAGAGAAAGTCAAGTGTAGAATCGCTGACACGCACGAGGCGGCTGGAACTGTCTGCGAGGTGCCAGTGTGCTTGCTTCCTGCCCCTGCTAACTCCAGCATTGTCAACGTCCTTCCAAACGACGAGGCCCAGCATTGGTGGCGATCACAAGAGCTGGCTGCTGCCGTCAGGCAGTGAAATGAAGTGCTGTTGCTTGTCGTTGAGACCTTCCTGGAGCAGAGTGGGTCGTGTGGACCAGTAGATTTCTCGCTAGAGACAGACGACGCTCAAAAGAGTGTCTAAGAGGGTGGAATATCGCTTTTGGCATTCTTGTAGTCGCTGTTTTCTAGACACATTACCCAACTAAAGATGTATTGGGGAAATGGCTTATTTCACCTCGAAGCTGTCTTATTTATGTTTCATAAGCAATCATCCCATAACAAGTGGGCGGAAGCCAGTCCGGAGAGATTGTATTTTTCGGCATTCTTTTCCTTTCCCACTTATGCACGTGGACTTCGAGTATAGAACAAAGCATGATTTGATGTTTACCAGCATTGGAAATTAATCGGTTTTAATGCACTGGTACCAACATTGTGGCCAATTGTTATATGGCTACACCGAAACAGACTAGGTGTCAGCTGTTCGATTTCACAGAATTTGACTGGCTGTTCCAAGCAAATGGACAAACATAGCACGAATAACAGTGGTTGTTAAGAAACTGAGCAGGGAGAAATCTTCAAACATTCGGGTTTTCTTCAAACGTTGAACGTGGAAGGCAGCGTCTTTTCAGGATGCAATTAGGCATAATTTGTCATGTTTGGAAACAGTTTACGTACACCTTTGGAAAGAGCAGTGCCAATACAGCGTGCAGGAACGTATATATGTTACAGGGAATAAGAACATTTAGGGAATAAGCTTAATCCCTGAAATTGTAAGGGAATAAGCTTATTTCCTGTTTCAACTGGGGAGTAAGCTTATTCCCTTAAAAAAATCAGGGATTTAGCTTATTCTCTGAAATGGGAGGTCATTTTTTTGGCTTATTCCCTGATTAGTTTGAAACACACAAACAGAAAGACATGTACATTTTATCATAAATAAAGTCGATGTCAGTGAGCTTTGTTCACTCTTTAAAACTTCTTTTGCTTGGAAATGAGTTCTTTCTTGACATTTACTCACTCTTTTGATAAATACAGAATGATTTCGTGAACTGTTGTCGGTGTTTGTGTTTTGATCTTTCATCGGGCAGATTCAGTTCAATTGAAAAAGTCAGTCTAGTCTGTGATTCATATCAAGCAACATGGACGCGAAAGAGCAAGTATATCTTGAGGATGTGCTAAAAAAATAAGGAGAAAGCAAATAGATTACTTATGACCAGAGATGAGTACCACAGAATTTTAGATCAAGTGAAGGAAGCAGCAGCAACATCAGCTACTAAAACCCAACATCAAAGGCACTATCTAAGAGGGTATGAAATTCTTACCTGTGGGCATGTGTCTAAACTCGTTCTAAAGCGAAAGGACGAAACTGAGCGACCAAAACACTTCATATTTGTTGAGGAAATGTACGATGTTTTAAAGCGCATCCATGTTGTCACTGGCCATGGTGGCTGTGATAAAATGTTGAAAGAGGCTGGGGAAAAGTATGCAAACATAACAGAGGCCAGTGTCACTTTGTTCAAGTCTTTGTGCGTTCAGTGTCAGGGAAAAAAAGAAGACCTACGATTAAAGGCATTGTTGTGAAGCCTCTCCTGTCAAAATCCTTTGGATCAAGATCTCAAGTGGATTTAATTGACTACCAGTCACTTATACAGGGAGGATACTCATGGGTTATGGTCTACCAGGAACATCTTACCAAGTTTTGCGTGCTTAGAGCCCTTACAACAAAACGACCAGCAGAGGTGGCATACCAACTTTTAGACATTTTCCTTCTCTTCGGAGCCCCGCAAATTCTTCAAAGTTTATTGTTTGTGAGCAGCAATATTTTCATATTGTATTTTGATCCTTGTGTATTTATTAATAAACCAATGTTTATGCAACAAATCTTGTATTAGTGTTTCTGTTTGTGTGCTTTAAACTAATCAGGGAATAAGCAAAAGAAATGACCTTCCGTTTCAGGGATTAAGCTAAATCCCTGATTTTTTTAGGGAATAAGCTTACTCCCCAGTTGAAACAGGGAATAAGCCTATTCCCTTAAAATGTAAGGGATTAAGCTTATTCCCTAAAATTTATTATTCCCTGTAACATATACATGTATACATCAACTCTGCCAGTCCATAGATCGTCCGTAAATGCATGTATAAGCTGTTCTTCCGAACAACTGGCGTGCACAACCCTTCGCAACTTCTTTTCTATTTATAATTTCGCCTGTCACTTTACAAACAGTCATCCACCTCCCCCCCACCCACACCCCACCCCACACCCCCACCCCACCCCCACACCCTCATCCGTAAAGCCGCCCATATCTATGTAACGTAGATTGCGCCTGCACGGGCTTGCAAGGCGGGAAAATCTCTCGCTCCCATTACACACACACACGCACACACATACTTGTACAACCATTACACACCTGCGTTATGGGCTTCAGGTGCGTTTATGAATACAAATGGCATACTTTTTGCTATACCGATATTTGCGTTATCAATTTAGATCACGATCACAAGATTATTTCCACACACTGCCAATCAACACGAGGTGAAGGTTTATTTGCTTGTGCGAAGGATAGAAGTCCGCGAAGTGTGTGGAAGGTGAATAGAGGTAAGTGTGGTGTTGCCATGACTAGTGTCTAGGCAGGGAAGATAACGCGACATCTTGATTGGATCACAAAGCACGAGAGGCCAAAAATCTCCCCAGACTGAAAAAGACTCATTCCACCGTCGTTCCAACTCACTCAGACTCTTACAAATGCTTGTGCACGCCAATGTCTACATGACCCTTAATCATCCGTACCCACAAGTGCGTTTGCTGCTTAGGACCAAGTACTATGGACAAGGTGTATGAACGCTCATGCACACCACCCAGATTCTGTCCATATCTCACGCTGACCAACAGTGGACTTTTGACTACTTAGAGGTGGAGACACACACAGCCACCTTTCCAGTTGAAAAGCTTTGTCTTCAGCGCTGACAAGAACTACCTGCAGGTGAGGTCTAGAGAAAGCTTTCTACATAAAGGAAGGTCCAGGCACTACAGAGACTTGCCCAAAGGGCTGATGTGAGTTCACAGCAACAACACTCTCAGCCACTCTTGTCTTCCGCTACCACAACTTGGCGAGCTACCTGCAGGTGACCCGCACACGGGGAATGACATCTTTGCGTTGTGGGACACGTGGGACGTTAGTTCTCCAGAGGAAGACGCTTGATATGCAAGCATTGGACGTGAAATGCTGATATGCTATCAAGAAATAGTAAACGTTGATCTAACATACAGAGAGAGAGAGAGAGAGATGAATGAAACTGAAGTGAATTGAACTGAGCGTACGTTGCTATCCTACGTCGACAGGTATCCAAGTCGACGCCCATTGCGACCAAACAGGATTTGTATTCAGTAAATGCTGATTTCAAGATGTCGCCACTCAGTCGGGACGCGGCTTGAGGCCCAGTATTCAAACATCGATCACTGGCTATGTAGATTTACTCGAAGACTATGCCAAGTTCCTGATCAGCTGTGAACGCCACGCTATTGGCAAGAAGCAACTGCCATTCACTGGCAACGATGTTTCGGTCACTGGCATAGAACTCAGAACTTCATGACCAATTTGCAATACCACAGAACATAGAGGGTATAGTCATATGTTGTCAGCACAACACGGAGATTGTGATGGGGATGGGAGGGGTGGGTAGGTGGGTGCGAGTTAAATGATCGGGTCCGCACAAAACTCCCTTGACTTTCTCTTATGAGCCAAGCCTTGTCAAACACAGTTCCGCACAAGTGCACACTGTCTATCAGGGTAGGACAGCCCACACCTTGCTTGTGGCACACACGACATCAAGACGAACATTTCCGGATGAGCCCCCATTTCTCACGGGCCAGATCCTGCTCGGACTTTACCCGAGAGAGAATAACCTATCCAATGAAAAGAATTCAAACAATGTACGAAAATAAAGTAACAATCACACTTTATTATACACCCAATTATATTTACCGTCCTCCCACAATGCAGGATCAAACAATAATCCACACACTCACACACGCACCCACGAAAACAGGAGATAGCACCTAGTCTCGCCTGCGGCAACACACCACAAATCTAGGCAGTGAAGTAACAAGATCAAGTGTGAATCACAATCAAGTGCGCTACAAACCCGATATTGCAAGAACATAGTAGAAATTCTCTCTTGCAATTACACAACCTGGAACGCTAAATTAGAAACATGAGAAGATCAACAAGTATCTCTTCAATTTAGAACAAGAACTCAGACTACAAAGGAATTAAATACAAAATGACTCTTCCTAATCAAGAACAATAACTCTAACAGACCAAAATGTAGAGACAAGGGTGTGTGTGTGTGTGTGTGTGTGTGTGTGTGTGTGGTGTGTGTGTGTGTGTGTGAGCGCGCGCGCGCGTGTGTGTGTGTGTGTGGTGTGTGTGTGAGCATGTTTGAGCGTGTGTGTGTGTGTATGTGTGTGTGTGTGCGTGTGTGAGTGTGTGTGTGTGTGTGTGTGTGTGTGTGTGTGTGTGTGTGTGTGTGTGTGTGTGTGTGTGTGTGTGTGTGTGTGTGTGAGCGTGTGTGTGCATGTGTGAGTGTGTTGTAGTATTATTCAATGTGTGTCCTTCACTCGCGACCAAACCTTGTCAAAACCTGCCCAAACACCCCGCAGTCTTGAGCTTGTGTTCGTGACACGGCAATCCACTTCTACGGTAAAGACATCAACAGCATTTCAATGATTAAAGGTAAGTCGTCATTTTGGACGTGAAGGATTCAGACAGCAGCACATAAAGTCCCGTTTAACTCCATGCTCCTTCAGAACGATAAATGGCTTCTTTGTCGCGGAGGAATAACAGCTGGTTGCTTCCTTCAAGTAAATGACGGAGGTTTTGCTGGGTGCGGTTGAAATCTTTCATGCGCAGTGCATGGTGGGGGTCTTGAGCCAGTGCCACAGAGGAAGTCACGTGTAGAATCGCTGACACGCACGAGGCGGCTGGAACTGGCTGGGAGGTGCCAGTGTGTTTGCTTGCTGCCCCTGGTAACTCAAGCATTGTCAACGTCCTTCCAAACGACGGGTCCTAGCATTGGTGGCCATCAACAAGAGCTGGTTGCTGCCGTGAGGCAGTGAAATGATGTGCTGTTGTTTGTCGTTGAGACCGTCCTGGAGCAGAGTGGGTCGTGTGAATCAGTAGATTTCTTGCTAGAGACAGACGACGCTCCAAAGATTATCTAAGAGGGTGGAATGTCGCTTTTGGCATTCGCTGTTTTCTAGACACATTACCCAAATAAAGATGTATTGGGGAAATGGCTTATTTCACCTTGAAGCTGTCTTATTTATGTTTCATAGGCAATCATTCCATAACAAGTGGGCGGAAACCAGTCTGGAGAAATTGTATTTTTTGGCATTCTTTTCCTTCCCCACTTATGCACGTGGAAATTAATCGGTTTTAATGCACTGGCACCCACATTGTGGACAATTGTTATATGGCTTTACAGAAACAGACTAGGTGTCAGCTGTTCGATTTCACAGAATTTGACTGGCTGTTCCAAGCAAATGGACAAACATAGCACGAATAACAGTGATTGTTAAGAAACTGAGCAGGGAGAAATCTCCAAACATTCGGGGTTTCTTCGAACGTTGAACGTGGAAGGCATCGTCTTTTCACGATGCAATTAGGCATAATTTCTCATGTTTGGAAAGAGCAGTGCCATTACAGCGTGCAGGAACGTATATACATGTATACAAAAACTCTGCCAGTCCATAGATCGTCCGTAAATGCATGTATGAGCTGTTTTTCCAAACACCAGGCGTGCACAAACCTTCGCAACTTCTTTTCTATTTATAATTTCGCCTGTCACCTTACAAACGATCATCCACCCCCACCCCACCCCCACACCCCCATCCGTAAAGCCGCCCATATCTAGGCCTATGTAACGTAGATTGCGCCTGCACGGGCTTGCAAGACGGGAAAATCTCTCGCTTCCATTACATTTACAGTCATTACACTCCTGCACTGTGGGCTTCAGGTGCATTTATGAATACAAATGGCATACTTTTTGCTATACTGATATTTGCGTTATCAATTTAGTATGAAATCACGATCACAAGATTAGTTCCACACACTGCCAATCAACACGAGGTGAAGGTTTATTTGCTTGTGCGAAGGATAGAAGTCCGTGAAGTGTGAGGAAAGGGAATAGAGGTAAGTGTGGCATTGCCATGACTACTGTCTAGGCAGGGAAGTGTGTGGAAGGGGAATAGAGGTAAGTGTGGTGTTGCCATGACTACTGTCTAGGCAGGGATGTGTGTGGAAGGGGAATAGAGGTAAGTGCGGCGTTGCCATGACTACTGTCTAGGCAGGGATGTGTGAGGAAGGGGAATAGAGGTAAGTGCGGCGTTGCCATGACTACTGTCTAGGCAGGGAAGTGTGAGGAAGGGGAATAGAGGTAAGTGAGGTGTTGCCATGACTACTGTCTAGGCAGGGAAGTGTGAGGAAGGGGAGTAGAGGTAAGTGCGGTGTTGCCATGACTACTGTCTAGGCAGGGAAGTGTGAGGAAGGGGAATAGAGGTAAGTGCGGTGTTGCCATGACTACTGTCTAGGCAGGGAAGTGTGAGGAAGGGGAATAGAGGTAAGTGCGGTGTTGCCATGACTACTGTCTAGGCAGGGAAGTGTGAGGAAGGGGAATAGAGGTAAGTGAGGTGTTGCCATGACTACTGTCTAGGCAGGGAAGTGTGAGGAAGGGGAATAGAGGTAAGTGCGGTGTTGCCATGACTACTGTCTAGGCAGGGAAGTGTGAGGAAGGGGAATAGAGGTAAGTGCGGTGTTGCCATGACTACTGTCTAGGCAGGGAAGTGTGAGGAAGGGGAATAGAGGTAAGTGCGGTGTTGCCATGACTACTGTCTAGGCAGGGAAGTGTGAGGAAGGGGAATAGAGGTAAGTGCGGTGTTGCCATGACTACTGTCTAGGCAGGGAAGTGTGAGGAAGGGGAATAGAGGTAAGTGCGGTGTTGCCATGACTACTGTCTAGGCAGGGAAGTGTGAGGAGGGGAATAGAGGTAAGTGCGGTGTTGCCATGACTACTGTCTAGGCAGGGAAGTGTGAGGAAGGGGAATAGAGGTAAGTGCGGTGTTGCCATGACTACTGTCTAGGCAGGGAAGTGTGAGGAAGGGGAATAGAGGTAAGTGCGGTGTTGCCATGACTACTGTCTAGGCAGGGAAGTGTGAGGAAGGGGAATAGAGGTAAGTGCGGTGTTGCCATGACTACTGTCTAGGCAGGGAAGTGTGAGGAAGGGGAATAGAGGTAAGTGCGGTGTTGCCATGACTACTGTCTAGGCAGGGAAGTGTGAGGAAGGGGAATAGAGGTAAGTGCGGTGTTGCCATGACTACTGTCTAGGCAGGGAAGTGTGAGGAAGGGGAATAGAGGTAAGTGCGGTGTTGCCATGACTACTGTCTAGGCAGGGAAGTGTGAGGAAGGGGAATAGAGGTAAGTGCGGTGTTGCCATGACTACTGTCTAGGCAGGGAAGTGTGAGGAAGGGGAATAGAGGTAAGTGCGGTGTTGCCATGACTACTGTCTAGGCAGGGAAGTGTGAGGAAGGGGAATAGAGGTAAGTGAGGTGTTGCCATGACTACTGTCTAGGCAGGGAAGTGTGAGGAAGGGGAATAGAGGTAAGTGCGGTGTTGCCATGACTACTGTCTAGGCAGGGAAGTGTGAGGAAGGGGAATAGAGGTAAGTGCGGTGTTGCCATGACTACTGTCTAGGCAGGGAAGTGTGAGGAAGGGGAATAGAGGTAAGTGCGGTGTTGCCATGACTACTGTCTAGGCAGGGAAGTGTGAGGAGGGGAATAGAGGTAAGTGTGGTGTTGCCATGACTACTGTCTAGGCAGGGAAGTGTGAGGAAGGGGAATAGAGGTAAGTGCGGTGTTGCCATGACTACTGTCTAGGCAGGGAAGTGTGAGGAAGGGGAATAGAGGTAAGTGCGGTGTTGCCATGACTACTGTCTAGGCAGGGAAGTGTGAGGAAGGGGAATAGAGGTAAGTGTGGTGTTGCCATGACTACTGTCTAGGCAGGGAAGTGTGAGGAGGGGAATAGAGGTAAGTGCGGCGTTGCCATGACTACTGTCTAGGCAGGGAAGTGTGTGGAAGGGGAATAGAGGTAAGTGTGGTGTTGCCATGACTACTGTCTAGGCAGGGAAGAGAATGCGATCTCTTGATTGGATCACAAAGCACGAGAGGCCAAAAATCTCCCCCAGGCTGAAAACGACTCATTCCAGCGTCGTTCGAACTTACTCAGACTCTTACAAATGCTTGTGCACGCCAATGTCTACATGACAATTAATCATCCGTACCCACAAGTGCGTTTGCTGCTTAGGACCAAGTTCTATGGACAAGGTGTATGAACGCTCATGCACACCACCCAGACTCTGTCCATATCTCACGCTGACCAACAGTGGACTTTGGATTCACTTAGTGGTGGAGACACACACAGCCACCTTTCCAGTTGAAAAGGTTTGTCTTCAGCGCTGACAAGAAATACCTGCAGGTGTGGTCTAGAGAAAGCTTTCTACATAAAGAAAGGTCCGGGCACTTCAGGGACTTGCCCAAAGGGCTGATGTGCATTCACAGCAACAACACTCTCAGCCACGCTTGTCCTCCACTACCACAGCTTGGCGAGCTACCTGCAGGTGACCCGCACACGGGGAATGACATCTTCGCGTTGTGGGACACGTGGGACGTTAGTTCTCCAGAGGAAGACGCTTGATATGCAAGAAATTGGACGTGAACTACTGATAGCGGAACAAGGATGAGTAAACGTCGATCTAACACAGTGCCGACAACGCTCAGCTACTTTCTGTCTCCCCGTTGTGGTGTATGGTGTGGGTCAAGCAGGTACTACCTGCACGATGCGTACACACACTGAGCCCCTGGGATTCAAAAGAGTCCCTCCTGTGGTGCAGTGGTCTTCTGCAGGAGCATTGGCGTGTGTCTCATTGCCTACTGCCGTTGCCGTTGCTTCCTGCCTGTTCCCTCCACATGGGACTCTGGCACTGGCAGCATGCATGCTGCCTGCTGGTCTGTCCGCCTGGGCGTCAGGAGCGCGGCCTGTGGTGTGATGTACGTGAGGGACGCTCGCTTTCACCTGGGTCATGTCCACCGACTGGATACCATCAACAACTCTGGCACGACACGAGAAAGCCGACGGGAGAAAGAGTATGAGACACATATGCAGAGAGAGAGAGAGAGAGAGAGAGAGAGAGAGAGAGAGAGAGAGATTTGATCATTTCTACTGACGACCAGTCAAGATAGTATAATTTGTATGTACACATGCAAAAATTATGACATGTTTTGTACAAGTGTAAAATCATACAGTAAAAATAAGTGTCATACAGTTCAAAGAAAGTTGTGCTTCTGCAAAAACATCGTTAACATATATGACTGGTTGTAGTTGATTGACTGATATACATGTACATTCCAGCCAGCATTACTTCACTTTATACACGATTTTCCTCTGAATTCGCAAGCCTCTCACAACGAAGTTTAAAACCATAAAATATATACATCGATACATCCCCTGTCTTGCGTACATCACACCCATTGATCAGATGCGTCACATTCGTACACCTTGAAGTTTTCATGTGTTTTGCAAGATATTTTTCTCGTAGGTCTCCATATCTATGACAATCTATTAAAATGCCGCTCATCCTCGTACTCTCTGCAGAATGGACACTCTCTGTCTGTATCGTGTTCACAAATTCGCAGGTTTACCCCAAGTGCAAAATTTCCAACACGGAAACGTTAAAATGCATCCCTAATTTTTTATATTATGTAATTCATATAACTCTCGCACTGTGGAGAGCGCTGAAAAGATCTGTAAAAGGCAAGCCGCTACTTGCATTAATTTTCATGTGCCATTCCTGCAGGGAGCAGTCACAAAGTCTTTGTCTTAGCGATCGGATAAAGCTCTTTTCATTTACATGCCCACAACTTGTCCAAACATAGGCAAATCCAAGTCTTGACAGACATTGCTCAACAGATTTTAGGTTCCAACACACACTTTCTTTCGACAGCAATAAGTAGGCCTGCTTTGGCAGTCTGCTTTCCGACGTCCTGCTCAGCCGAAAGCAGTACCTAATCGCCAGAATAATAGTGCTGATAAGCTTTGGGTACCTTCGTAGTTCACCACTACACATGCCATTAAAAAAATGAAGAACACTGAGAAAGCGTTTGCATGCAAACATGTGCGCCCTCTCAATACTTTCTTTTGTCTTCAATTCCCACAACTCGGAACCATAGAGTAAGGAAGGCTGTATTTGATCATCGTGCAAACGGAAAAAGACTGCTGTATTAATAGTGCGAAGATGCCAAATTGCCTTAATCAACTGTACATTTTTTTCTTGGCTTTTACACCCAGGCGGTTGAGAGCAGAAGATAATGACAAGTTAGTCGTGAGTATGAATCCCAAGTATCTATACTCATTTACCACCTCTAGATCTGTTCCTCCTGAAGGCCACCTTTCCTCTCGGCCCAGAAATGCGCCCCTCTGGAAGACCATGACCTTTGTTCTGTCGGTATTGACGTGAAGGCCCAATCTCTCGGAAGCGTGGTATAGGTTATTTATCTGGCACTGTAAACCAACTGGAGTAGTAGAAAGTACCACAAAATCGTCTGCAAAGAAAAGCGGAAACACCTCCGTCATCCCGGGCAGTAGATGTACACCATGGCGCCCGTTTGTTCGAATGTACCTTGCAATGTATTCAATAAATAGGCAAAACAATTATCGGGGACTCGACTGCCCTTTGTGTTACACCGACCAAGTAGTCAAAGAAATCTGACATGGCACCATTCCACCGCACACACGCCTGCACTTGTGAGTAAACCGACTGAAGCATTCTCGAAAACTTTGTTGAAAGCCCCGACTCCGCCAGCACTGTCCAAAGACGAGCCCTATCAACAGAATCAAAGGCCCTACGGTAGTCAACAAAGGCGGCGTAGAGCTTTCCTCTACCACTACCGTACACATGCCTGACTGCAAGAGAACGAAGAGTAAAAACATGAGCAATGGTTGAATGGTCCTTCCAAAACCCTGCTTGCTCTAGGCAAAACATGTCACATTCTTCTGCCCAGACACGGAGACGGTTTGTCAACACATACATAAACAGTATACTTACACTACACAAGAACGATATCCCTCTATAGTTTTTTGGACTTAACTTGTCTCCGCTTTTGTGTATAGGAATTATAACAGATTTACACCAGTTGTTGGCGAAGTATTTTTTTCCATATATAACATTAAAGAGCGAGACAAGGAAAGAGGTTATACATGCACTTGCACATTTGCAGAAAAATCCCTAGGAATATCATCAACACCAGCCGCTTTTCTATGTCTTAACCTAGCGGTTGCCAGCTTCACCTCGTCTTCGCGTACTGGCGCATCCAGTTTCTCATGCTGAACAATTAGGTACCGGTTGTTGTCAACATACATTACACACTGGTCTTGGCCAAGGAGAGTTTGAAAATATATTTTCCACTCGTCCATGTTCATTGAAGGATTTGGGGATCTTGTATTTACTGCTTTTCGTACCACTGGCCAAAAGGCTGCAGATTCTTACGGTATCTATAAGTTTTACTATACGTTTCTTTCTTTTCTC
>JAWQFJ010000125.1:95000-102494 GCA_034096865.1 Theodoxus fluviatilis | reverse complement strand
GAGGAGAGAGAGGAGAGGAGAGAGGAGGGATATGAAAGGGATGAGAAAGGAGACGAGAGGAGAGAGGAGGCAGAGAGAGGAGAGAGAGAAAGGGAGTGAGCAGCGCCGAAGCCTTGGAGAGAGAGGGACGAGGGAGAGACAGGGACGAGGGAGAGAGAGAGGAAAGAGAGCGAGGAAGAAGAGCGGACGAGGAGAGAGAAGGGAACGACGGAGAGAGAGAGAGGGGCGAGGGGAGAGAGAGAAGGGACGAGGAGAGACGAGAGAGAAGGACGAGGGGAAAAGAGAAGAGAGAACGAGAGGAGAGCAGCCAGAGGACGGAGGATGGAGAGAGAGACGACCGAGATGAACGAGAGGAGAGGAGGCAGGGAGAGAGGAAAGGGACGAAGAGCGAGAGAGAGGAGCGAGGAGAGAAGAGAGAACTGGAGGAGGAGAGCGAGTAAGGGAACGAGAGAAGGAGAAAAGAGATGAGACGAGGGAGAGCGCGAAGAGGGCGAGGGGAGAGGAGGACGAAAGGGAGAGGAGGCAGGGCCGACGAAAGGGAGAGAGCAGGAGAAGCGAGGAGGAGAGAGAGAGGAGAGGAGAGAGAGAAGAGACGAGGGAGAGAGGAGGAGAGGGAGAGAGGAGAGGAGAGGGAGAGAGGGACGAGAGAGAGGAGAGGACGAGGGAGAGAGAGGAGAGGGAGAGAGAAGAGCGGAGAGAGGAGAGAGAGAGGAGAGAGGGAGAGAGAGGAGAGAGGAGAGAGGAGAGGACGAGGAGAGAGAAGGGAGAGGAGAGAGAGAAGGGACGAGGGAGAGAGGAGGACGAGAGGAGAGAGAGAGAGGAGGAGGAGGAGAGGAGAGGAGGGAGAGAGAGAAGGAGGAGAGGAGAGAGAGAAGGAGGAGGGAGGAGAGAGAGGGAGAGGAGAGAGAGGAGGAGGGAGAGGAGGTAGAGGCAGAGGGAGAGGAGGGAGAGGAGAAGGGAGAGGAGAGAGAGAGGGACGAGAGGAGAGAGAGAGGGGGGAGAGAGGAGACAGGGGAGAGGAGAGAGAGAGGGAGAGGAGAGAGTACGCCATTGGAGTATGGAGACGGCAAGCAGCCAAGGTGGCTGGCACGAAATCAATGATTGCGCGTGTTATTGCAAATGACTTTTCGCTTGTTTCCACACAATGCGCCCTCAAATGCAAGATCATGTTACCGGTCTTGTGAAAATTATCCCCATTGTCGTCATTCATCCTTTTGATGTATGCATATGTGCAACAGGCTCGAAGAGCCCCAGGCAATAAATGACTCGTGTGCATTCTCGTGCTCTCTCGGTGGTGCTGTCTGTTTTGTGTGTCTCTCTGTCTCCGGAGGGTCTGTGTTCTCTCTCTCCTCTCTCTCTCTCTCTCTCTCTCTCTCTCTCTGCCCCTGCCCCTGCCTCTGTCTCCCTCCCCCTCTCTCTCATCTCTCTCTCTCTCTCTCTCTCTCGTCTCCTCTCTTCTCTCTCTCTCTCTCTCTCTCACTCTCCTCGCTCGCTCGGTCGCATCTCTCTTCTCTCTCTCTCGCTCTTCGCTTCTTCTCTCGTCTCGTCATTCTCTCTTACGCAAAAACGCAGCTCACAAACAGATTCAAAACCCACAGCACTGATGTTGTCATGTCCATACACGACATACTCTCACGCCTGGAAAAAATACAACAAGACATCACATCACTCCAAACCACTGTGCGATGTCTTGCAGACAAACAAAAATCCTCCAGACAAACACAGGGATGTCTCTGCAAATGCCAACAAACATCCTCTCAGCCACTGCCTGACTCAAACACAAAAATGAACACAGGAAACAACTCAGCAATGCAACGAACAGACACTGCCTCAAATGACAATACACCAGCAACCAAATCCACCACAGCACCTCCCTCTACCCTGCTACACAACAGGTTCTCTCACGAGGATGAGGTTTCATCTCCCTTCCACAATGCAGCAGCAAACTTCACTTCCAGCAACAAAACCACAGCTGAACCTCATGGATGGTCTCGGCCAAACTCTGGAGGAAAGCTCATCCCCATCAATGCAGAACACCTGATTCTAGGATGCTCTCTCCTTCGCTCACTGAGACGTAGGAAGTTGTGTCCCCGAGGTTCTGTACACATTAGGTCAATGCAGAACTACAAAGTAGCTGACCTCACCAAAACCCTCAAAACCACCACCACCACGCACCTGACTACAAAATCAGTTTCATTTCTAGTTAGCGGAAACGAAACTCACAATGCAACCCAGACTCAAAAGGAATATGAAACACTCACCTCAGTGGCATCAAACATCTTTCCCGAAGCGAAAATCCGCTTCATTGCCCTGCCATTTCACAAGCGTTCTGCTGACCACTTTAACAGATGCAACGCAGCCATGGAGCACGTGGCAAAGAAAAGGCAAAATGTGCACTATGTCACCATTTGCTCCAGCAACAACACAAGCTACACAACTGATGGCAAACAACTTACTACTGACAGCAATATCAGGCTTGCCAAAGTCATCAAAACATTTCTACAACTCTCCTCTCCAACAACGAAACCACCACAACCTGAAGCACGAGTACATACCACTCAAAAACTCTCAGCTCTCCTGCCAACACCATCCTTCCCACCAGTTCAAACGCACACAACACAACAGCGCAGACGGACCCTTCTTCCAACACCGAAATCGCACCCACCAACAGAAAACATCCACTCCATGCACTTCCTCTCAATATAACATTCATGACAAACCAGAATCCAGTAAACCACATACATGTACACACCACTCCTCAAGATAGAGCAAATGTCCTTCCCACAAGGGAAGTTTCACACGGAAATTCACTGTCCCTCAGATCTGCACACCCTCCTCCCCCCAGATCTGCACACCCTCCTCCCCCCAGATTTGCACATCCGCCTCCCCCCAGATCTGTACATCAGCCTCCCCCCAAATATGTACATCAGCCTCCCCCCCCAGTTCTGCACACCAGCCTCCCCCCAGATCTGCACACCAGCCTCTCCCAAGATCTGCACACCAGCCTCCCCCCAGATCTGCACACCAGCCTCCCCCCAGATCTGCACACCAGCCTCTCCCAAGATCTGCACACCAGCCTCCCCCCAGATCTGCACACCAGACTCCCCCAGATCTGCACACCAGCCTCTCCCCAAATCTGCACACCAGCCTCCCCCCAGATCTGCACACCAGCCTCCCCCCAGATCTGCACACCAGCCTCCCCCAGATCTGCACACCAGCCTCCCCCCAGATCTGCACACCAGCCTCCCCCCAGATCTGCACACCAGCCTCCCCCCAGATCTGCACATCAGCCTCCCCCCAGATCTGCACACCAGCCTCCCCCCAGATCTGCACATCAGCCTCCCCCCAGATCTGCACACCAGCCTCCACCCAGATCTGCAGACCAGCCTCCACCCAGATCTGCACATCAGCCTCCCCCAGTTCTGCACACCAGCCTCCCCCCAGATCTGCACACCCGCCTCCCCCCAGATCTGCACACCAGCCTCCCCCCAGATCTGCACACCAGCCTCCCCCCAGATCTGCACACCAGCCTCCCCCCAGATCTGCACATCAGCCTCCACCCAGATCTGCACATCAGCCTCCCCCAGATCTGCACATCAGCCTCCCCCCAGATCTCTGCATCTGCACCAGACTCAAGAAAATAGAACCTTCACAGACCACCATGCTTCTCCTCAAACCTTCACTAAGGCTCACCATGGTAACATTCCTTATCTAATGTTCCCACCTGAAATGGCACCTTTTGGAAACAATGTTTTCCTTTCACCCTATGAATATGCATTACCACATTTTTCATACTTCAGATCAAGTCCACCATTGCCTCCTATAAACTGGAGGCATCCCAACACTCATCCAGCATATATAATGTAATGTCACATTTTCGTCCACACGTCCCCAAACCGAGAGGTTTCTTCCGTATCCTTGACTGACCAGCTCCATTGTCTTCATACGACTTGCAGTTTGAGATAATCTTTGAATGGTCATTGTAAATGATCCTTGTATACCATTTTATAGGATCATTTATACTGAATTGTTGATATCGAGTTTGATATTAGCAAAACTTTATTGTCTTATATACATATATTAACATTGCATTATTATTATTAATACTGTTTGTATTTGTATTCATTACTGTGTCTATTTGCCCTTTTGTATTTGTATATCGACTATCTGTTTATATCTATATATTTACTCGCATTCATTGACGTGATTATTTTCTTTACGTTTCTTGTATTTTCCTGCCTTTCATAATGCAGTCTGGTATATCACTAGGCCACCTAAACGTGTATCATCTTCCGAACAATGTCACAGAGGAGGGAGGGAGGGAGGGGGAGAGAGAGAGAGAGAGAGAGAGAGAGAGAGAGAGAGAGAGAGAGAGAGAGAGAGAGAGAGATGTTTTGACGGTGTACGTCCTTGACACGATGTGTCTGCCAAACGTGCTCTCAGCGTATCATCTATCCCAAACCCAGGGTTACCAGGTTAGATGCTTGCATGGGTCGTGCTAACAAGTTTCGGCTGCCAAGCTCGAGATAAGTAGCAGGGTTCTTAGCAGTCCGTGATCCTCGTGCTATCAAGAGCATCAAGCAACTGGGTAACGGGTCGGGCTCTGCGCAGAGGGAGCACAGACAGACTGAAAATGGCGACTTCCCACCTCCTCGCTTTGGGCTGGAGTCCACTGCTAGTGATAGTCACCGTGTGGTCCCTCTCTTCCTGCACTGCCGCATCGGTGAGTAGATGATGTTCAAATGGAATACAAAGCATTTGAATAGTTTCGTTCCCATAGCTATATACAGCTCACGTTTTACTCCTTTCCTCAGTTTCTAGTACAACGCATGTTAAGTCAGCTTCAAGCATGGACGTGATTGCTGAATGTGGACATGGTAACAGTGTAGTACATGCAGTGGGAGCTGCTGCGGTCGTTGTTTTGTTGTAGCGATAGCATCTTTACATTTCTAATTTGCAGGTGATAAGGAGGAAGACGACCACAATGACAAGATAGACAGGCCATTATAACGGAAGACAGTTCTATGTGTTGCTTTGTAGATGATTCAGATAGGAGTGTATACTCAGAGAAATAAACAGGCGATACCTCGATTGTAAACAAACTTAACATACCCCCCTTCTGTCTCTCTTTCTCTCTCTCTCTCTCTCTCTCTCTCTCTCTCTCTCTCTCTCTATATATATATATATATATATATATATATATATATATATATATATATATATATGTATGCACACACACATATACTAGCGGGTACCCGTGCTACGCACTGCATTTTATAGCATGTTTACATACAAACTCAGACTGACTTGGAAATACCAAACACATTGATAATAAAAGAAAAGTAAATACTGTTACATGTTGAAAAGTGGATTAAAAAATTAATCATTTTCGGGGCTCGAACCCAACGACTTTAGGACTTTCGAGCGTTCACAGTCCCGCGCTTTATCCCCTCGTCTACTGACTCACATGACATTATAGCGAGTCGCTAACGTATATATCTATCTATATATATATATATGATCCGAGTTGGTCCACCAAAAATGCGATCATAGGACCTAGGGCCGACTGAAACTTGCGAGGACCTAAAAAGTCACTTCAAAGTCAAATTTGGTCACAAAAATACCCTACTACCCCTTCCCAACCGTCCTCTGGGCCGATGCCAAAAAGCAAAGCGATCGGCGAAACGGGCTCGGAGGAGTTCTTGCATAAAGTTTTACCTTTTTGCGTATATATATATATATCCCTCCCTCTCCTCTCTCTCTCTCTCTCTCTCTCTCTCTCTCTCTCTCTCTCTCTCTCTCTCTGTGTCTCTATCTCTCTCTTTCTATCTCTGTCTCTGTCTATCTGTCTGTCTGTCTCTGTCTGTCTGCCTGTCTGTCTGTCTATTTCTCTCTCCCTGTCTCGGTGTCTGTCTCTGCCTCTGTTTCTCTCTGCCTCTCTGTATTTGTCTCACTTTCTGTGTCTGTCTCTCGTTCACTCTCTGTTTCTCACACTTTCCTTTTCTCTCTCATTCGTACTCTCTCTGTTTCTGTCTCTCTGTCCCTGTCTCTGTCTTTGTCTTGCTCTCTCTCTCTCTCTCTCTCTCTCTCTCTCTCTCTCTCTCTCTCTCCTCTCTCCTCTCTTTCTCTGCCTGCGTGCGTGCGTGCGTGCGTGCATTCGTGTGTGTGTGTGTGTGCGTGTGTGAGTGGAGTGTGTGTATGTGTGTGTGCGCGCGCGTGCGTGCGTTTATTTGGTGAATCTGTGTATTCCTATGTATTTGTGGAGTCTGTGTTCATTTGTGTGTGTGTGCGTGATAGTGTGTGCGCGTGCAGTGGGATGGGATGGAGTGGGGAGGGGTGGCGGGAATATCAAAGAAAGAAAACTGTAAAGTCTGAACTACAGGGCAGAAGTGTGTTAACATTTAAACGAGCCTGAGAGGTCCTAAGTAACTGCCTTGGCCATTCAGCCCTGCAGAACTGAGAACAACTCTGTGTCCTCCACTTGGCAGCTGGACGCAGGACGACTGGGCAGGGACGTGGAGGAAGCTGTCAGCTGCCGTGTAAATCCCGCTCTCGCCATGACTGTCTCCAAAAATGGCGACATCATCTTCGGCCAGGGCTTCGGACGCAATGACCTGGAGTCGGGCCACAACGTCACCATAGACACACGCTTTGGCATCGCTTCCCTGTCCAAGTCCTTCGCATCTACCCTCCTGGTCAAACTGCTTCATAAAAATGGGTAAGGAAGAGAAAGGAGAAGACGACGATGAAGAGGGGGAGGCATCTGGTCGAGAGCAATCTCTGATAACGTTCATCAACCGGGGAAAGTAGTCCAACAGAACGTCGTCTGCCAACAGGCAGCAAACTTGACGCCTGCATTGTACGGTGTACCAGCCTCTATTTCTCTTGTATATGTATTCTAAAGCAACTCCTTATGTACCGCCTTTTGATATCGTTCTATTCAAAGTTTAATTGAAGTGTTGCTGTTGTTGAAACTACGTTAAATGCTATCCGCGCCGTCCTTGTCTACGAACGTGTACCTAATGGAGACTGCAAAGCTTTTCATTTTTCTCTCAGGAAAACTGGGGATACTTTGCTTCTCACATGTTTGGGCTACTACCTCCCATTTGGGCTACTACCTCCCATTTGGGCTACTACCTCCCATTTGGGCTACTACCTCCCATTTGGGCTACTACCTCCCATTTGGGCTACTACCTCCCATTTGGGCTACTACCTCCCATTTGGGCTACTACCTCCCATTTGGGCTACTACCTCCCATTTGGGCTACTACCTCCCATTACCTTCAGCTAGATAGAGTAACTTTGAAAACGGTAATGTTTCTCGGTCCCCACTCTCCGTCCTCTCTGACAGTGTGCCTCATCCCTTCATGCATGTGCGTACATGTATACTCACACACATAGACACACATGCACGTCACTCACTCGTTCGCGCGCACACACACGCACACCTATGCACGCACACACACACACACACACAGACACACACAGACACGCG
>JAWQFJ010000125.1:82500-87500 GCA_034096865.1 Theodoxus fluviatilis | reverse complement strand
TCACGGAGATTTCTGTGTCTGCGGAGACCTCGTGACAATGGTTGTACCTGTCTCTCCAGCAGCGTATCTCCCGGGCATTTCAACGCTAACCTTGCAGATCAAAACCAAAATCAAATCGAACTATCACCAGTATCGTCCCGGACAGGAACCACTGTGACCGTCCATTGATTGCCCATGCTCGGAAAGCTTCTTTCATCCTGCGCCGTGTTTCCAGTACCGCTGGATGCAGTCTGCCAAGCCTTGGCCATGTACCTTCTAAGAAAGGACCCAGAAGGAACTACATGTACACACACGAACCATACACACGCACACACATTCTGTACCCCACGCCCTGTGCCAATTAACAGAACTTATTCAGGGAGATTTCTGTGTCTGCCGAGACCTCGTGACAATGGTTGTACCTGTCTCTTCAGCAGCGCATCTCCCGGGCATTTCAACGCTAACTTTGCAGATCAAAGACCTAGAATCCAATCGAACTAGCACCAGTATCGTCCCGGACAAGAACTATTGTGACCGTCCATTGCTTTCCCATGCATCGAAAGCCTCTTTCATCGGCGCCGTGTCCTGAGAACAGTTAAATGCAGTCTGCCAAGCCTTGGCCATGTTCTTTCCCCGGGAGGACCCAGAAGAAACTCTTTGGGGCTTTTCGTATGCATCGAGTCATTTCAGCCTGCATGACTTCATAATTGATTTAAGAAAACATCTGATTTATGTTGTCTGTCCTCGTGCACGTAGTGTCTTCATTTTCTGATTATGTGCGTCACTGCTATCCACCCATCCCCCCACCCCCACCCCCACCCCCTCTCTTTCTCCTCACAAGCCCCTCCGTCTTTTGCGAGATTACCTGTGGAGCTCTGGCCTGATGTACCCGTCCATGATGACAAGACACTCTAACAATGCAGCGCCTCAAGCGGTTGCCAACACTCCTCTTCGTCTTGTTTATTATTTTCAACAGTGGTGGCGTAGTCCCAGGGAAAAGAGATAGACACAAAGCCTCTCAGAGATAATGAGATACGTCATTGTTGTCGTTTTTTCCAATACATGACAACTGTCCGTCCTGTGGTGTTGGGTCGGATGAGAACAGCTTGAAGATATGGATTTCACCTACTGCAGGAGATGTTGCAGGCAAGCACGTATATCTCGGTGACTTTGGCCGTGCTGGTCAGTCTGAGAGAGGGAATCCCCAACATCTGCTGCAAAGTTGGATGAGGTGTGCTCTCTGTACTGGGCAAGATGAAGCTGACGCTTTGCTTGGACTTTTCCTTTTTCTGCAGCGTCTTAATGCTGCCATGTTGTACCGAGGGTAAGAAAAACGAAGCTCTCTTTTTGAGAAATGTATTGAGTGGCTCTACTAACAAGACTGTCCTGGAGAAAAGGACGGCTCGAAGCAAAGCAGACTGTGGTAGAGGGTGTGCCAGTCTGTCCCAGTGCCAGTCCTTCTCTGTCGGGTGCAACAGTAGGGACTGCACGCTGTACGCCAGCAGGGTCACAGCTCTGGACATCAGTCCTGTCTCCAGTCCGGACCAAGAGGAGAGCTTCTATGTCCGCCGTCTTGGTAAGGCATGTTCGAAGACAATGAGCTTGTGGAGTGTTGCTTCGTTGCTTAAGTACCCTGTCATGCAGATATATTTTTAATTAATTTACAAATGTGTCTGCCCATTTAACATAAAGAAAGGTAATGATGACTAAGAGCACAATCGGCAAACCGCTTACAGCAGGCTTCAAACGATGGAAGCAGGCTGTCATTTTTGGCCGTTTAAAGCGAGAGAAGACAAAACGCTAAGGGAGATGGAGAAAGAGTATACATAGGTGAAGGCAACATCCTTCATTAAAAAACAAATATTTACCCGCATCCTTTACATTAACATGGAAATTTTCTAAGCATGCTGACAGCTGGATGAAACGTTATAAGTCATTCCGTTTATGGCATTCGTGTTGTATGCACTGCCATTTTCGTATTCATTCACCTTAGGTTTTCCTCCTGAGATTCGTTGATATGTTTTGCAAGCTTTCGTTGTGAATGTGCTAGAGTGTACTCGAACACAATGGCAACTTCAGTGTGTGCACCGCCTGGCTTCCCTGCATGCTGTTGCTTAGTTACGTCCCATAGCCCGGGGCAAGGCAGAGATTGATGGGTCACATGACTTTGTTCAGGAAGCTTCGGAAAGGCCTGATCTATTCTTGTTCGTTCGCGATGACTCTAGAAAGCAAGTAAAAAGTATATAAGGCGCGATGAAGAGACAAGAGAGAGAGAGACATGACACGAACGGTGATACCCAAAGAAGACGGGAGGCTAGTGCAACAAGGGCTCCATGAGGAGTGGTTGAGTTCTCTGCAGAATCTAGTTCCAAGAGAGAGAGCATGGACTACACGCGTGAGAAGACAAACCATGATAGGGGCATGGAGACACATGCAAGAGTGTGGATAACAGCGATTGTGTCCTCCAAGACTCCAGTCTCGAGAGTGAAGTTGTTTTAGTAATGATGATTACTGATTTTTCGTTGCTGGGTATAGTCCAGAGTGTGGATAAAGGTTTAACAAAAACTACCACCGGATTTTTTTTACTTCAACTTTTCAGCGCAAGCTAGAAGAACCCCTGAATTCTTCGTCAGGCCAATGTAACAAGGCTGGCTACGGAATAGAAATATATAGTGTGATAGGGGCAGGTGAATCACGTGCAGGGCGGTGAGGCATTGAGGAAAGTTCAGTGTGGGAGGCCGAAAGGAGAGTTTTGCACAAACAACACAGGGAGGGAACGGCCACAGCAGGGTCCGCACTAAAAGTGCGTGCGGGGACAGCTTCATCGATAATGACTCAAGAGTCCCATGTCCCTATTGAGGCCGTTCTCGTCGTTTCGGAATTTCGATATGAGTGTGAGCTCAGCCACTCTGCGTCGCTGTAGATTCGTCAGTCCACCTCTCAGCACACTGACGAGCATGTCAGAGGTGGCGTGGCCCGGGAGACTAAAGTGTTTGGCCACAGGCAGGAGGGAGCGGTTCCTGACGGTTGCGCGATGGCCGTTCAGACAATGAGAGCAGCACCCAGGCAGTCCTACAGACACACAGACATACAGACAACGAGGACGGTGTTTGGTGCGCCTATCTCGCTTTCTGTGAGGAGGACTGTACCCTTCTGTGATGGAGTGG
The DNA here is from genome assembly GCA_034096865.1 of Theodoxus fluviatilis. Classification (NCBI taxonomy): domain Eukaryota; kingdom Metazoa; phylum Mollusca; class Gastropoda; order Cycloneritida; family Neritidae; genus Theodoxus; species Theodoxus fluviatilis. The sequence continues at coordinate 84,354 of JAWQFJ010000125.1, read as the reverse complement.
ATAACTGCTGAGCAGATTTTGGCTCTGTGGACTGGGTAGAGGCTATCTAAAGGAAGTCTAGGTTCATCTGTCATGTCGTCAATCACTCTTAGACTTGGACATAACTCTTGTTGTCCTTGTTGTTCGATTTATGTTTGTTTGTTGGAGACAGTATGGAATAGATTGAGTCTTAACCCAAAAAATCCTATTGGAATGCTTTACTTTTGTATTTCAATGTTTACCTACTAAATTAACCACGTTTGGTAAGACCCACAAGGTCATTTCGGCTTTTGATGAAAGAGTTGCGGTGTTAAGTGCTGGAAATGTTTCGCTGTTCTGGGGACTCACACAACGTTGTCCGTCAAATAATCAAATAAGTCTTGTGATGTTATTCGGGCTCGTGGCATATCGATTGTGTTAGGAGGATCACGTGATACTCTAGATGCTCCCCCAGCGACCTTTGAGTAGTTTATGCCCCTTGCACACAGACTGCTCCCCACCCTTTCAGAAGCATGACAGGAGACTATACATTCGCAAGTGAGAGCATGTAGATGCAAAGTACGGAATGAGTGAAAACGTGAAACTATGTGAGACATTCTTCCAAGCGAGTGAAAGCCCTGCAGAAGTGGTTTATGCGAGTGAAAATTATCAACTAAAGGTGGGATGGCCGGACGTGTTCATTACTGGTTGTAAGGCTGGCACTGGTTAACTGTAAAATGACAAGTAAAGAAAAGGGATCGTTCAAATGAACCTACTGAATTGTCTTGATTGCCCTGGTAAAAACTGAGAGAACCCCGTATCTTTCGAGCATTAAAGTTATGTATGCAAGCAAACTAACACATATTGGTAAGAATGACATTGTCACAACAACTCGGTTTATTATTTTCATTTTAAGAAATTATAGAGAATGTTGTGTCTCTGTGGTGATGCGTCTTTAAGCGATATGCGGTATCAACATTTGCTGACTCCGCATTTTTGGGACGTTTTGCACGTGTTTTGTTTTTTATAGTTCTGCAGCGGCTCCTGCAAAACTTTGTGTGTGTGTGCATAATTGGTTGCTTAGCGTCCTGCATCACGTACAAATAGGAGGATGGATTGAGAAGATTGAAAAAGCATTAATGACTAAGAACTATAAATGTTAAGCCCGCTGGGCGGTTTTAAAGGGTTTTTAATTTGTAATTGTTTTCGTTTCTTCTTTTCATTTTCATTTGTATGGTCATTAAATGAATGAGTTTTGTATTGAAAATGTGTTTTTCCGTAATTGGTTAATTGTTTTACATTGGATTCAGTTTGTGGCGCCTTTGTCTTTAAATGTGATTAGTGACTAAGAAAGGAATTTCCCTTATTTTTCCGGTTGGTGGTCGAGCCACTTCCACCTACCCCAACCGCGACAGACATAATGAAATCAGACCTATACTCTTTTTTCCACCAGTATCCTTCTCTTTGCAGTAACTTTTCTTTCTTCTTCCTTCCTTTTATTCGCTCACTCGCTTGTTCGCTCACTCACTAACTCTCGCTCATTCACTCACTCACTGTCACTCTCACTCTCACTGAGACTCAATCGCTCATTCGCTCTCTCTCTCGCTCGATCGCTCCTCTCAATCGCTCGCTCACTTGCACGCTCTCTCACTCACTCACTCACTCGCATGCTCACTCCCCCGCTCTCTTACTCATTCAACTATCCACTCACTCACTCACGCACTCGCTCGCTCGCTTCCTCACTCTCACTTACTCACTCATTCGTTTGATCGTTCGTCCTTACATAAGTTCGTTCGTTCATGTAATAAGTATTTAGTCATTGATTCAGTTGTTTGTCATTTACCTCTCTATATAAAAGTTCCATGTCTCACAAAGGGTAGGGGAGAGTGGGGTTAA
>JAWQFJ010000125.1:50000-80000 GCA_034096865.1 Theodoxus fluviatilis | reverse complement strand
ATATTTTAAAACAGCGAAAGACCCGTTCATTTTTACGCAGTATTGATTTCTGCATGTTAACCTTAAGCAGTAATTACGTGTGTAATACTTACGTTCAGTATTAAATGTCCCCTTCAGCTCTCTCAAAAACAGAAATATTCGTCCCTAACTTACGTTCCAGGTCCTACACATTGGCTCTCCACCTCAGTGATCTGACACCGATGGCTACGATATTGGCAATCAAACACGACGCAATAGTATTACTTCGAGGCTCTCTCTCTCTCCAAAACTTGTAAACACGCAAACGGAATTCGTCACACACACAAAATCCATTACACGACGCGCAGAGGTAATGAAAGAATACAAGGAGGGCTGTCAGGACCGAGTAAAGCAATTTGACCTCTGAACGGCAATCCGAAACTGACGTTATTATAGTGAGGTGCAGAAATTTAGATAAATAATGAAAAAAAATAATGTATACTTATTTAGAATACCGCAATACCAGAAATATGATTTTCTTCTCAATAGCTCATCAGGATGAAACATTTATTACATTGTATATGCGCATTTATAAATAGACGTTTTACGCTCTAATCACACTTTTTATTGACATATTTTCAAAACTAAAGGAATCGTTGATTTTCTTTACTTTAAATTAAGCAAGACGGGCTCACCATTGAACTTTGAATGCAAGCATACAGTACTGTACGTGCTTTCAATAGCGTGTCTAAATACTCTGAAGGGCAATCAATACTGTCGTCAAAGTCGACAGGAGCTCAAAAGCTAACTCTGCTTTTAGAATACTGGGGTAGCAGGGAAATCAGCCTTAATACCAAGCTGACGGTTTGGCGCACTGGATTATCACAATCCTTCTCTGAGTAGACAAGACTTGCACGGCATGTAGCATAAACACCAAGCAGCTCAACCACTTCAACATATGCTGTCTCCACAAACTTCAAAACAGCATGGCAGGACAGATGACCTACTCGAAAGTGTGAAAGTGGGCCAGCACCCCAAGCATCCACACCATCCTGCAGAAGGCTCAGGTCATATGGGCAGGACATACGTGATAACCGCCCACCAAAACAGCTTTTGTATGGCGTAGTCTACGAGGGAAGCGATGTGTCTGTGGACAAAAGAACGGCTTTAAAGACTATGGGAAAATGTCTCTCAATGCCCTTGACACGTGTATCGCACTCAGTGAGTCATTCGAGCAGGACCGTTCTACCTGGCCAGCAGGACAACAGAAGTTCTTGGACAGCGAGATTGATCGTGGGCGCCTTGATTGCAGAAACGTGCCTGGGGTGGTCCTGAAGGTTCACAACGACATATATCAAGTTGGCACCAAGCATGGCATCAAAAACATTATGCTCTCCCGCAATCTAATTATCGAGGCCAATTTCCAAATTGTCACTGCTGACCAAGTGAAGGACACTGTCCTACCAATGAGAAGCATCGCTAAGCTTCATTCAATGCATGGAGGTCAAGGGTTCCAAAAATGTTTTTGCAATGGGAAGTGCGATACAGCCAGATGCACTTGCAAGAAAGCAAGAAACCACTGCCATTCTCACTGCCACCCAAACAATTCATCTTGCAAGAATAAGAGCAAGTGAGCTCAGAAAATCGAGTTGAACTTGAACATCGTGGGTTTCCGTTTCTTGATTCCAGATCAAACTGGGATACTGTAAAGTGTTTATTGGCACATCGTTCTGCCGTTTTGTTTCTTTTCTGTAACTTTATTATTCACGTTTGGAACTGGAACATTTTGTTTGATAATGGATTGAATGCGGGTATATTTGTTCTCTTGTTTTCTCGTTTGGAGCATTTTGCAGTCGTAGTAAATTGTGAAGTCGTGGTTGATAATATGTTTTTTAAATTCTTTTTTGCCTTTTTCTCTTTTTGAATACAAAATCACGTGAAATTTGTTTATTGGTGTCATAAACTGATTTACTCTTAAAATGTACAACCTGGGAATTGATTTGACACATTAGGCAAGGATTTTGCCTATTCTGTAGACATTTTTGTCTAAATTGTACAGCAGTCGTGCCTAAATCGAAACTTTGCATAATTTCATGACTTAGGCTGCCTAATTGATGAAAAATAGGCAGCCTAAATCATGAAATTTTACAAATTAGGCATACGTCAGCATTGATTTCACAGATTAGGCACATCCATTGCCTATTTCGCGAATTAGAACTTAGGCACTTTCAGGATCTAGGCACGACACATATATTACTCAGTTTGTAGAATAGAGCATTAAGCCCTCACTGTGTTCATGTTCTTGAAAGCTGACTACAACGTTGCACTGTGATACGTCATCTCACATAGTATATCCAGAAAGCCTGATCCAATGCTGCATCAGTCCACTGAGAATTCTGTCCATGCACTGCAGGACGATATCTCAATAAACAGTTTGACTTGAGTATTGCTCCCCTTCTGTTTGTGTACTGACTACAATGTTCTCTTGCGGTGTAAAACGTCACATTTTTAGTGAGCCCGACCCAATACAACATTTGTTCACCTGTCTACGATACAACAGTCGTACATTGTTAATGATTGTGTCAGCAACAACTGCAAAAGCCGCTGCATCATCTTCACCACCACCACCACCACCGCCCCTACCACCACCACCACCACCACCACCACCACCACCGCCACTACCACCACCACCACCACCACCACCACCACCGCCACTACCACCACCACCACCACCGCAACTACCACCACCACCACCGTCAGTAATAACAACAACAATAACAACAGCAATAATAACAAAAACAACAACAATATCACTAAGAACTACGAGACCAATGATGATGATGATGATGATGATGATGATGATGATGATGATGATGATGATGAAGACGACGACGATGACGATGACGACGACGACGATGACGATGATGATGATGATGATGATGATGATGATGATGATGACGACGACGACGACGACGATATTTCAGCATGACGACCAAGGCCAAGGTGACGGACATCATGGGGTCCGACTTTCAACTGGGGGATGACGTCAGCACAAGGGAGGCAACTGTGGAGGACGTCCTCTCCCACCGCATGGGCGTCCCCAGCCACAACCAGATCCGCTTTTCTCGAATGGACAGAGCTGAACTGATGGGGTAGGCACTCTTCCTGGCACTCTGTCTTGGACTGCGCCTGCGTCTCTTCGTTCTCTCCACAGCCTCGCTTGATTTGTTGTGTTGGCTTGTCTTTTTTGGAATTCGTGAATGCTTACTACCCGCCTACTTGCAAAGGCGTGCACATTTGTGCATCCGCAAGTAGGCGTGCTTTCATGAGTGCTTATGAATGCGTAAGTGCGTACTTTGTCCAGTATGTGTGTTTGTGCGTGCATATGTGCGTATCTGCTTGCGTTCACGAACGCGCGCGCGCGCGTGTGTGTGTGCGTGCGTGTTTGTGCGCGTGTGCTTACATATTTCCTTGGTCCCAAAACCTGTGAATGCTGAGCAAATCCAACAAAGACAGGTTGCTGCTGCAATTTCGGTCTCAACCCGCACTCTTGTGTAATGCGTTGAGGTGACCAGCAGAGTCAGTGAAGTGAGCTTCAGGAAAGACAAGCACACATGTACGGGAAAACTGTTCGTGCCATAACGTTACCCTCTCACTTTCCCAAAGGCTTGTATGACGATTACCAATCGTTTTGATTCCAAATGCATTGACATACATTCTTGGGACATGATGTAGAGTTTTCTGTAAATGCTTTTTAATGTCTTACTTCAGGAAGCTGCGCTACCTGCGTCCGACAGAGCCCTTGCGTACAAAGTACTTGTACAGCGACCTGATGTACGGCTTGGCGACGCGCATGGCGGAAGTGCTGGGCAAGGCACGCTGGGAAGACCTGGTGCGGACGGAACTACTCGAGCCCCTGGGGATGACGTCCACCACCTTCCTGACGGAAGTAGAGATGAAGGGAGAGAACTTCGCCACGCCCTACTTTCCCGACTACTCCAAGCTGATACGAGTTCCTGACAACTTCTCCAGGTGTGGATTAAGCACTGCTGCTTCTCTTTGTTCTTATTACTCCTGCTTCAGTTTTTCCTGACGAGCAGTGAGGTGCTTCACAATGCGCCTCTTTTATGTTTCGTGTTTTGTTTATTGCCTGCTATGTTAATTAATTGTATTGTATTTAACTCTTATTTCAACTGTACAGTGTGCGAGTGTTGGAATGCTTTGTATGAGTGTGGACTTTTCATTGTAAACGCCATGAGCTTGCCTATTAGGGAAGGTATGTGCGTACAAGTAATCTGTATTATTATTATTATTTATTCTGCTGTTGATGCTGCTGCTGATACTGCTCGCTCTTTTCTTTACTAGTATACGTATAAAAAGCTACAAGTCATGGTACTGCACATGCTTCAGATGCTGCTCTTGCTTTTACTGCTTTTCTTTTCAAGTTTTTCTTTCTCTCTGTCCTTTTTGTGGTAGTAAGCATTGTCAACTTCCTCCTTATCCGTGTCATCATTCGACTGTCTTTTTGTATTACGTCGTCGTCCTCCTCATGCTCGTCATCGCCTGCCAGTGTTCATCCTCCTTATGTCGTCTTCCTACTTCATCTCCGCAGCATCTACATATTCAGTATACATTTTCGTCCTTGCACTCATCCATCTTATTCTCCGCTGATCATTTCTGTCTCCAGAAACAGTTTCCTCTATTGTTTCAGTCAATGACCCTTTCTTACCCCGTTTCTAGTGCTGGCATGGATGAGAAGATATGTTTTTTCTCTCTAATACCAAGGAAAGACCCAAAAGCTAATGCCATCCCCTAATCCCTGTGTTCACAGGCACTGGGCTGAGCTGTGCGGGTCAGGCTACGTGGTGTCCACTGCAAGGGACATGGCCAAGTGGGCACACTTCCATCTCTCAGAGGGACTCAGCACCTCCGGACGCCGGGTCATGGACGCTGACCTCGTCCTCGACCTTCAACGTCCTCACATGACCTTGACCTCCACCACAATTTCGACCTTCACCAAACCCGCTGTGCCACACACCCTGGCCTTCCCTGCATACGGACTGGGCTGGCGCCTGGGCTTCTACAAAGGTATTGATGTGTTCAGAAGAGACACTATGAGATAGTTGAGGAGTAAGAGATACATACGCACAAGATTCGTTTTTGAAATAAAAAGGCAAAATGAAATAAAATGCTGGGAAGATGTATGAGAGTGTCAAAGTCAACAGAGATAAATGTGCTAGATACGTTTTCGTAAGAAGGAAAAGGGGATGCAATGAGTATTGCAACGTGCAGTGCTTCTGAGTAACAGGTGTCCCATTTTCACACACGTTGGTTTCCGTAATTCAAGACCGGTTTGTCAAAATGAGCAGAACACGCAAAAAGCAACACAGCAAGGCTCGAGTGCACTTTGTCTGAATATTAATAAGCCGAAGTATCTCCATACTTTCCAATGAAAACTTCCCATAACGACAGTTTAAAAATGGGCAAAGCCCATACGACTCACATGCTTGACCTTGACCTTTATATGACCTTGACCTTCAGGTGACCTTCAAGGTCAAGGTCAAACAACTAAACCTACCAATGACATCATACACAAAGAAATGCTTTACACATTTTCCTACCAAAATACATGTGACCTTGACCCAAGGTCAAGGTCATCCAAGGTCATGCAACACAAAGCTGTTAATTCAAGACATAGGAAGCACAATGGTGCTTATTGGCACTTTCTACCATGAGATATAGTCACTTTTAGTGGTTCACTACCCCATTTTGGTCACATTTCATAAGGGTCAAAGTGACCTTGACCTTGATGATATGTGACCAAATGTGTCTCATGATGAAAGTATAACATGTGCCCCACATAATTATTAAATTTGAAACAGTTATCTGCCATAGTTCAGGGTCAAGGTCACTTCAAAATATGTATACGATCCAACTTTGAAGAGCTCCTGTGACCTTGACCTTGAAGCAAGGTCAACCAAACTGGTATCAATAGATAGGGCTTGCTTTGACCTATATACCACTTGTAGCTGAGGTCGCCATTCTCAATAACGTGGGAGAAAATTGGGAAAATGTGAAAAATGACTGTTTTTGAGACCACATTTATGGCTCCTGTGACCTTGACCTTGAAGCAAGGTCAAGTCACTATGTATGTTTTTTGAGGCCTTGTCATCATACACCATCATGCCACATTTGGTGTTGATAGACTTAATAGTCTCCGAGAAAAATCCAACGTTTAAGTTTTTTACGGACGGACGGACGCCCGGACGCCCGGACGCCCGGACGGACGGACGACACGGCTCAGTACATAGACTCACTTTTGCTTCGCATGTGAGTCAAAAACCAAGAAAGTGCCTTTTTCATTCCAGAGGAATTATTTGTTTCTGTGTAGATGTAGCTGTAGCTGATGCATTTTTGACTCACATGCGAAGCAAAAGTGAGTCTATGTACTCACCCGTTTCGTCCGTCCGTGCGTCCGTGCGTCCGGGCGTCCGGGCCTCCGGGCGTCCGGGCGTCTGTGAAAAACTTTAACGTTGGATTTTTCTCGGAGACTAATAAGTCTATCAACACCCAATTTGGCATGATGGTGTATGATGACAAGGCGTCAAAAAGCATACATGGTGACTTGACCTTGCTTCAAGATCATGGTCGCAGAGGCCATAAATGTTGTCTAAAAAACAGCCATTTTTCATATTTTCTCAATTTTCTCTAAAGTTTTTGAGATTGGATACCTCACCTATATATGGTATATAGGGCAAAGTAAGAACTATCTTTTGATACCAGTTTGATTGACCTTGTTTCAAGGTCACAGGAGCTCTTCAAAGTTGGATTGTATACATATTTTGAAGTGACCTTGACCCTGTACTATGGAAGATTACTGTTTCAAACTTAATACTTATGTGGGGCACATGTTATACTTTTATCATGAGACACATTTGGTCACATATCATCAAGGTCAAGGTCACTTTGACCCTTATGAAATGTGACTAAAATGAGGTAGTGAACCAGTAAAAGTGACCATATCTCATGGTAGAAAGCGCCAATAAGCACCATTGTGCTTCCTATGTCTTGAATTAACAGCTTTGTGTTGCATGACCTTGGATGACCTTGACCTTGGGTCAAGGCCACATGTATTTTGGTAGTTAAAATGGGTAAAGCATTTCTTAGTGTATGATGGCATTGCTGGTTTAGTTGTTTGACCTTGACCTTGAAGGTCACCTGAAAGTCAAGGTCATATAATGGTCAAGGTCAAGCATGTGAGTCGTGTGGGCTTTGCCCTCCTTGTTAAAAATACTTTGTAGGATCTAATCTATATCTTTCGTGCATATAATTTTCCTTATAGATTTCCAGAACCAAAACAAATGTTATGTTTATGAAACTATGACAAAAGAGGAGTGTGCATTAGTTAAAAAGTTGCTCATGATTCTAATTAGTTTCGCATGCACCCTCCTCTTCAGAGAAATATAGAGATATGTCTTCGTAATGAACCTCGTAACAAAAACTGCAAAGGGAGCCTTGGATGAAATAGTCTGCTAACCCTTTAACACGCCCACACCAACGCCCCATACTAGAGGGCCTCCGTCAGTCGCATCCGAGTGGGGATCCCGGCCCTAGCGTTGCTGTCTGACCGCAGACTCCGCTGTGACTATGCAGTCCGATTCTGCAGTGGAAATCTGTGTCGCAGCGGCTGCAGCTGAAAATGCCGATGTCTTCCTGGAACGTCTGATTCTTCCGCCAGGCGCGTCTCTTCTCCGCCAGTTTTCAGTCCCATCTCTCCCTTCCTCAGTATGTCTCGGAGCTTTCTCCTCCAACTAGTGCAGTTCCTGGTGGCTCCCTCCCAAACTGGGGTGCTAATACACCATCTGTTAACGTTTAATTAGTATCACAAGCACCCATTTCGAGTGCAAGGCTATTAGAGAAGCCCCTATGAAACATCTGGAACATTGATTTAATGCAGAGCTTCCGAAGAACAATTGCAAGCTCACTTTGTTCCATCATTCTCGTCGTATTTAACTTTACAGTAATCATCCAGTCTATGCCGGAAGTTCTACAGCTCAGGTCATATGTCGCCACGTTGTTAGATGCACTGATAAAGGTTTGTTTCTGGCCTGCCTACATTTCACCTGACTGATACGTTGACATCCACCATTCAGGCTTCCCCATTGTGGCAGAGATGGGCTCTACCTTCGGCTACCGTGCTATCCTGGCCATGCTGCCCTCGCATAAACTGGCTGTATTCGTAGCCATGACTGGTGATGACGCCTACTACAACTTTCAATACTCCCTCATCGCGCATGCGCTGGATCTGGCTCTGGGCGAGACGCCGTGGCTGAACGGTTCCACGCTGTGCAGCTTCCCTGATCCCTGGATTCCGCGTTACCCATTAATCCAACAGCCCAGGTACGAAATAGTCGATCAGCGCGATTTATTTTAGGTTTATATCGTTCGATCGGGGCTGGCAGTCAGAATGACCCATAGGTGGCTTTTCCTGAAAAATCTGTAATATTGTTTGTACACTCGTAGAATACATGTAGGTTTATATTGACAAGTTGGCGAAAACTTTAAAAAAAAACTACATTATGATGAGTCAGATCCTACAAGGAAAAATTGCTTCATGATTTGTATGCCATGAAAGAACACAACAATCACCACAACTACTACAGTAGTGCAGTCACTACAGTACTACAGTCACTACAGTAGTGCAGTCACTACAGTAGTGCAGTCACTACAGTAGTGCAGTCACTACAGTAGTGCAGTCACTACAGTAGTACAGTCACTACAGTAGTGCAGTCACTACAGTAGTACAGTCACTACAGTAGTGCAGTCACTACAGTACTACAGTCACTACAGTAGTGCAGTCACTACAGTAGTGCAGTCACTACAGTAGTGCAGTCACTACAGTACTACAGTCACTACAGTAGTGCAGTCACTACAGTAGTACAGTCACTACAGTAGTGCAGTCACTACAGTAGTGCAGTCACTATAGTACTACAGTCACTACAGTAGTGCAGTCCTCAATGCTCCAAACGGCGCCTTTGTTGTGCTGCAGACGCAGCCGGGAGGCGGGGCGAGCATTGGAGAGCTACGTGGGTTCCTATAGCAACCAGGCCTACGGCACTCTGCAGGTCTCCATGGAAAATACGTCACAGCCCCGCCTTACCCTCAGGTCAGTGTCTGCTGAAGGCCTCTCACAGTGTCAGGTTGTCAGTACTAATTATTTTCAAACACATCATTCTTGTCTGTCTGTGAAGATTCAATGTGAACGTCCTCGTCTTTCTGTGTGTGTGTGTGTGTGTGTGTGTGTGTGTGTGTGTGTGTGTGTGTGTGTGTGTGTGTGTGTGTGTGCATGTGTGCATGTGTGTATGTGTGCGCATATGTGTGTGCATGTGTATGTGCATGTGCGTGCATGTGTGTGTTTGTGTCTGTGTAAATGTGTGCATGTGTGTGTGTTACGAAGTTCGACTTGGCTCGTTTCCGAATAAGGGTCTAGGGGAATGTGCACTCAGTGTTATTAGTTTGACTGTGCATCTCACACAGTCGCTCTATCAATGATGGAACACAACAGACAGACGGTGAGGACAAAGGTCAAAATCAAATCACTTTAATTTCACCTAGCAGCAATAAACATGGATAATTAAATATTAGTACTGGTAAACGAAATGCAATGATTTAGTTCAATTTTTGATATATAAGAAATAGTTGTGGCTCGCCAACCAATCAAAAATTTTCTTAACTGAATCGTAGACTGTGTCTGACGAAAACACGAGGTAATCCTAAAGCGAGGTGGTCGATTCGTGTTCACGTTAAATCCGCTTACACAAAGGTTCCTACCTTCGGGACGACTGTTGCAGCGGCTTTAGTAATGCAAGTGAGGGAAAGAGGGGATGAGAGAAAAGGGAGTCGGGGTCAACGTGTGCACAAGTGACGAAAGTGAGTTTCAACCCGACAACGAGCAGGTGTAGAAAAAAAATATTTCGTAGCCTCAAATGCAGGCGAGCCAAGCAACTTGATTTGACTCTTTGAGGCAGATGCTTGCACTTCAGACAGTGTAGCAGGGAGAGGCGCTTCATAGTTTCGGACGCAGGCGAGCGGAGAGAGGCGGTGCTTTACGCGTGATGGTCTCCCATGGTTGGTTGAATTTTGCGCCCCTGCCACTGGCGGCAAGGGGATTATATACCTGAAGCACGGACACCTCAGATTCTAGTGGTCTTCCATCCAATGGAAACACTCGGGCCACGCCCACATTACCTCGCTGTCCAATCGCATGGTCCTCATGTAAAGCCAAGTTCTATCTCTGGAACTCTCCATTCGCGTTTTGGAAGTGCAGCCAATCACACGTCCCTGCTCCGCACTAACACAGAGCGTGTATCAAGTTTGCGACGAATGGATAGATGGATGGCGTTCCACGGCCCATCAACCTCTCTAGGCCATGCAAGGCCATTAAGCACAAAAATCACCAGAACAGTTCAGAGTAAACGTAAGGCAAGTTAAGGTGTCTTTAGTCACTCGCCCCTCATGATGATAATAATAATAATAATAATAATAATAATAATAATAATAATAATAAATAATAATAATAATAATAACAACAACAACAACAATAACAACAACAACAATAATAATAATAATAATAATAATAATAATAATAATAATAATAATTTATTCATAAGCACATACCTTCCCTTGACAGGCAAGCTCAAGGCGTTTACGATCCAAAGAATCAACACTCATACAACCACTCAACACCACATTCCCACAAAAAAACTCACACACTACATACATAAACAAAAAACAAAAACTAAGATCCAATAGAACAAATAGAACAAACTATACAATATACACATCACTTGCCGGCCAGGTCAAGTAAGGCAAAGCAGCTCATCGGGAAAGGCGGATCGGAAGAGGTGGGTCTTTAGAGCACTTTTGAACTGGGGCAGAGTGTCAGAAAGACGGATTGAGAGAGGGAGACTATTCCAGGTTACAAGTCCAATATAGGAGAAGGCACGCTGTCCTTGAGTTTTCTTATTATGGCGCGGGACCTTAAGCATTCTAGAGTCAGCAGCTGAGCGTAGAGATCTGGAGGGCGTGTAGACTGCCAGAATTTCTGTAAGAGCTTGTGATGCGGTGTTGTCGATGGCTTTGAAGCACAAAGTAGCAAGTTTATAATCTATCCTCTGAGAGACGGGGAGCCAGTGAAGTGTATGTAGGAGTGATGAGACATGGGTACGCTTAGGACATCGAAAAACTAGCCTAGCAGCACAATTCTGAACTTTCTGGAGTTTGTTAAGCAGAGTGTCAGGGATGCCAGCGAGAAAAGAGTTTCCATAGTCGAGACGAGACAGAACAAGTGATGTGATGAGCGTTTTGGTGGCCTGCTGAGAAAGATAATGACGAATGGTACTAATTTTCCTTAGTTCATAATATGCTAACTGACAGACTTTGTTGACATGAGATCTCATTGACAGATCATCGTCAAACATGACGCCTAAATTTCTAACAGACTGAGAGAAGACATTTTCACTGTGACCAATGGTTAGTTTGAGGACCTGATCCGATTTGCCTCCGCAGCACACCAGGAGTGCTTCAGTTTTTGAGTCATTGAGTTGGGGCATGTTCCGGGTCATCCACCGTTTCACGTCAGAGATACAGTGTTCTATGGTAGAAAGAAGAGAGTGGATTTGACTGGGATGGGAGGAGTTGTAGAGCTGGGTATCATCAACAAATTCACTGTGTGAGACTGAATGACTGTCCATTACATTGGAGAGTGGTTGGGTGTACAGTAGAAACAGCAGAGGACCCAGAAACAGAGCCCTGAGGGACTCCGTACTTGAGAGGTGTAGGATCAGACGCAAAACCCGAGATCGAAACAGTCTGTCTACGTTCTGAGAGATATGAATACAGGAAGGAGAGTGCTAAGTTCCCAATGCCAAAAACGTTTCTAAGACGGGTGAGAAGAATTCCATGGTCAATTGTGTCGAACGCGGCACTCAAGTCCAACAGAGTAAGAAGAGAAACTTTTGAATAATCAGAAGCAACGAGAAGATAGTTTAAAACACGGAGCAGAGCCGTTTCGGTGGAATGATGAGCACGGTACGCGGATTGAAAACGGGCCAAAAGGTCATACTGGGACACGTGCTCCAGCAGCTGCTGCAAAACTAACTTCTCTAACAATTTAGACAGAAAAGAAAGATTTGAGACTGGTCTATAATTACTAAGTTTGTTTGGATCTAGGTCCTGCTTCTTCAAGAGCGGCTTAACTACAGCCTGCTTGAAAACACTAGGGAAGGTGCCAGTCCAGAAGCAATCATTGATCATCTGTGTCAGGACAGGTATGATCTCGTCATTACACTCAACTAAGAGGGGTGTGGGAACAGGGTCAAGGTCACAGGAGGTAGGTTCATACTGCGGATGGTCTTGAGGACAGCACTAGCCTCAACCGGGCTGAACTGAAGGAGGGGAGTACCCCTGACGGATACTAGGTCATCACTAACAGGCGCACCTGCATCAGCAGACATGTCAACGTTGCTTCGAATATCGGACACCTTCGACACAAAAAAGTCACAAAAATCAGAGGTAACAACGACATTGGTGAAGAAGGGAGAGTAGTACAACGGATGTTATTCATGAGCCTGTTCGTGATGGAAATTAATTGACCGCAAATGGTTGAAGCACATATTTTTGCATTGAAGTACACTGTTTTTGCGGTATCGACTAGACGATTGATCTTGTGCTTGAAAGAACAAAAATTTATTTGTGAACAATCAAACCAGAACGCAGCCACCGTCGCTCAGCTTGTCGCTTTTTCTGCTGCAAAGCACGGAGTTCTGCAGCGATGGTGCTATACCACGGGGTGGAGCGACGCCGAAGGACCTTGCGCTGCGCTGCTTGGTCGTGACTGTCAAGGACAGAGCGGAGGACACAACTCATCAACGGATGGCGCGGGTGACGCAGCAGCCAGAGCAGCCACATCATGTTTGAACACAGTCAAATCAATCCCACGGAGATTTCGAACGCTGCTGTACTCCGGCCGCCGCACCGGCCGCCGTACATCCAAGTCACACAACACAGCGAAATGGTCAGAGGTCAAGGATTGAGAGACATGACATGAACGGAACACATTGTCATCAGGACGAAACAGCACCCAGTCAATGATATGACCAGACCCGTGGGTGAGGTCTGAAACAGCTTGATTCAGACCGAAGGTAGACAAGATGTCCATCATGCGTACAGTACTATAGCTTTCGGGCTTATCATAATGAAAATTAAAATCACCAACAATGACAACATTCTCTTGAAGAGTGGCTAGCATAGCACTAAACTGTGCATAGAACATAGCATCAGTCAACTTGTTTGCTTTGCTGGGGGGTGGCCTATACACACAAAAGAAATGCACTCAAACTGGGGTGTTCAGTCAGCTGGATGACCTCGAAACTGTAATGGAAAATCGAGAAAGATGCACTGACCACAGCTGGAAAATGTTCTCTATACAGTACTGCCACACACCCCGCCCTCGTTGCACGAGGATGATACTTGAGACAATAACCTGCAGGAGTAAGGTCCGCGTGCTTGGATTCGTCGCCGTGAGTCTTCAGCCATGTCTCGGTCAGAAACATGATATCCACTTTCTCATCACGGATAAACTCCACAATGTCAATGCGCTTGGACTTGTTCCCGACAGACTGTGCATTAAAGACACACACAGACAGGCGGTCTTTTAACGATGACTTGACGTCGACAAGGTTGTAAGGCTGCCGCCCACGGGGAGTGCCCGACGAAAGCCCGATACTTCAGGAGTGGGGACAACCCGCGTACCGTTGTTGACAGTAGAGCTTAGAAAGACATCAGCAAACGGAAGAAGCGCAGTGTCTGAGGCGTATATATATCCCTCCCTTTTTGTTTCTCGTTTTGTCTCTTCTTGTTCTCTCTCTCTCCCTCTCTCCCCCTTCTCTCTCTCTCTCTCTCTCTCTCTCTCTCTCTCTCTCACTCTCTCTCTCTCCCTCCTTTTTTCTGTCTCCCTTAGTCTTTTGCTTTCTACCATGCTCTCTGTCTCTCCCTTTCTTAATTATTCACTGGAGGGAATGTATCCCTTCTTCCTTCCCTGATTTCAGATACGGAGTGGGTCAGTGGCATCTGCTTCCTCAGGGACGGGACGAGTTCTACGGGGCAGGAGAGGACCTCTCCATCGCAAAGAACATCACCTCCTGCACATTCCGTGCCAGCAACGGCACGGAAATCATGGATGAGCTGGAAGCTCGCGGGTTCGAATTCGCTGATCCCCCAGTTTTTGTTAGAGCCCAGCCTGGCACGAATGGAGTTGCTTCCCTTGAAACGGCTGGCATGCGTGAAGTAGTTCTTATTGGAGTTGTCATCACATTTTTTTATAGGAATGGTAGATAAAGACCGTAGCTTCGATTAGATTTGATGAAACTTCGAATCGGTTCCTATAGAGTGACATACAGTATGTGTGATAAGTCACCATGAAATCAGTCCTAACTCGAGTTTTGATGTTTAAACAGGCAAATACTTTTCGATTTAATCTGCTGTCTTCTACGATTGATTTCATTTCTGTAAGAACACTGCAAGATCAACATTTCACATTTTATTCCCATTTGAAGGCAGAAGTGCCAGTGGCAATTTCGAGAGAAGATGTCAACACAAAGGCTTCGTAACCGAGGCATTGTAAAATTGATTTTCACGCATTTATATGTAGTTTTCAAGCAAGATATGCGATGATATATGTAGTTTTCAAGCAAGATATGCGAGGACATAAAAATATCGTCTCCCCGGAGTGCATGTGTGCAACATTATGCAAATGATTAACAGATGCCGTCATTCATTTCTGCGTGTAGCCACGAATGAGGACCTGCACGAGGGAGGACGGGTGTCCTGTTGGCCTGTCATGTGACTACTGTGCTGAACTGTTGTACCTTGCTTCAGTGTTACCTGACTTCTAAATCGGAAGCTTACTTGCGACTTCGTGATGTTTGCACAGGCAGGTTTAGAATCCGGCGGGTCTGCATTTTACCGACGTAGAGAGTTTCACTTTTTATGCTACATAAATTCGAATCGACCGTGTGCACGATGCGACTTATTTGCTGTTGCAGGATCACAAATATGTAAGATTCCATACAGCATCACATGCTCTATCAACCTGTAATAAAACAGTCATGTACGTTCTTATAGAAACCTGGTTTGGGGCTCTTTTTTCTGACAGAGAGACAGCGTCATATAGACATACAACCAAAGACTCGAAAAACAATGACCTGCGTATTCCAGTAATTTTAACTTCTTTAGGGAAATCCCATATCCATTCAGGATCAAAGTACTTATTAGGACAACAACCCCCACCGTGCCTCCATCGTCCTCACACATTATTTCTGTTGTTGACTTTGGGCTTCTGGCGCTCATCTGTCTGCGATGAGCAGAAAGAAAAAGAGAGAGATAGCTAGATAGAGATAGATAGATAGATAGATAGATAGATAGATAGATAGATAGATAGATAGATAGATAGATAGATAGATAGATAGATAGATAGATAGATAGATAGATAGATAGATAGATAGATAGATAGATAGATAGATAGATAGATAGATAGATAGATAGATAGATAGATAGATAGATAGATAGATAGATAGTAGATAGATAGATAGATAGATAGATAGATAGATAGATAGATAGATAGATAGATAGATAGATAGATAGATAGATAGATAGATAGATAGATAGATAGATAGATAGATAGATAGATAGATAGATAGATAGATAGATAGATAGATAGATAGATAGATAGATAGATAGATAGATAGATAGATAGATAGATAGATAGATAGATAGATAGATAGATAGATAGATAGATAGATAGATAGATAGATAGATAGATAGATAGATAGATAGATAGATAGATAGATAGATAGATAGATAGATAGATAGATAGATAGATAGATAGATAGATAGATAGATAGATAGATAGATAGATAGATAGATAGATAGATAGATAGATAGATAGATAGATAGATAGATAGATAGATAGATAGATAGATAGATAGATAGATAGATAGATAGATAGATAGATAGATAGATAGATAGATAGATAGATAGATAGATAGATAGATAGATAGATAGATAGATAGATAGATAGATAGATAGATAGATAGATAGATAGATAGATAGATAGATAGATAGATAGATAGATAGATATAGATAGATAGATAGATAGATAGATAGATAGATAGATAGATAGATAGATAGATAGATAGATAGATAGATAGATAGATAGATAGATAGATAGATAGATAGATAGATAGATAGATAGATAGATAGATAGATAGATAGATAGATAGATAGATAGATAGATAGATAGATAGATAGATAGATAGATAGATAGATAGATAGATAGATAGATAGATAGATAGATAGATAGATAGATAGATACATAGATAGATAGATAGATAGATGATGAGAGAGAGAGAGAGAGAGAGAGAGAGAGAGAGAGAGAGAGAGAGAGAGAGAGAGAGAGAGAGAGAGACGGACGGACGGGCAGGCGGGTGAACATGCCGATCCACCCACACACCCACCCACCCACCCACCCACCCACCCACCGACAGACCGACCGATGTAAAATCATCTAGAAATGGTTCTCCGGGAATGTATCCGGATGTGTAACATGAGAGTAATAGGTTTTTTAAATTTCACCCGAAATTTTCATTTTTCAAAGATTTGTATCTTTAGGAAGGTTGCAATGCAAGTGAAAAGTTAAGTTAAACCCCGCTAAAGAAATTCAAACACTGCACTCAACAAAGAGAAATAGCAGCCACTCACACGCAGCCATCACAGGGCTTCCGCCTGGCTTCTTCAGCGTTCTGAGACTCAAATGACTTGGTTAAGAAGCGCCTGCGCTATAGCAGAGGGGTTAACTCCCCTACCATTGTGTAGTGTCCACGTAACATGGATATGAAAATGCAACAAATATTTCACGTATAATGCACGTCAGTTTGAGCAAGCTAAGTTTGAATGCTGAACTAAAGCCTAACATCAACATCCACAACATCCACAACATAACGGGAGTGCTTTTGTTGTCAGAGTTGAATTTGATAAATCATTTCCCAAACTACCATGTTGTGGTCGCAGAATGGTGAAAACAAATTTTTGCTCTCGTCATGAGGAAAAAAACTAAGTGTAAATATAACTTTAGAGACAACTCATACGTTGACTAGGAGGTAAAAGTTCAAAATAATTTGCTTGTTGTTTTTAAAATGAAGTGTAGTAGTATAATATTGTAACAAAGTATATAGCATAACACCCTCATCACTTAGGTGTAATTCGTGTTATCCTAAAAGCGGAATTTCGTGGAAAGATCCCATGTTCTTAATGATTTGAAATATCGTAGCTTTCCAAAACATGATATTCAGATACAATTCGTTATCAAACGATACTTGTATCATTATGAGTTAATGTATGAAAATATTCGCGAACTATCTCCCTGCGCCACATTTGACGACGTCAACCCTGACCTTCAAGTAATAAGGGCAAGCCAGATTTGACGTTACATTACGGAGGGCTCAGTAAGAGAATATGTAAGCGCTTCCATCCCTTCTCATTTAACTTCATATGTCGCCGTATAGGCCTCGACCCAACTAAGTCCATGCACTTAAAGTGTCTCACATCTTAAATGTATCTGAAAATCCCTGTAGAAAGGTGTCGAGAGCAACATAACTAGAATTTGCTTACTGATGATGACCTGCAGTCAGGCGATAAAAGCGTGGTGGTCCCACTGCGCTGAGCCGATGACTTTTTCGGAGTCAGTAAATATGGGCAACCACAGTATATTCACCACTTAACCCTTAGGATGGCACCATTCTTGTGGCGTTTGAGGGCGGACAAAGCACACTTTGGTGTAGGCGAAGTTGCCAGATTGCAAACTGGATAAACACCAGTCAACTCTTAACTGCTAATGGCGATTACCTCGGGCAAAAGGTCATGTCTGGATCTCCTATCTTGTCTCTGGGGCACGTTGGGTGTACATCAAAGCGCCGGTGAATACGAGCGTTGGCCAAAAGTTGAATAACATGAGTATTTCGTAATGAAGCAGGAAATGTTTTGAACAGGACCAGACGCCCTGGTAATGGGATGATGAGGGACTATATACTTTTAAGCTATTCAAACAATTGCAGATTTGCAGTGCAAGTTCGACTGTAGAGTCGTTCAAGGTTGCAGAGCAATGAGTGAAAAGTGAAAAACACGTAAACTTCTCATTCAGTGCACAGTTATCACCGGAAAATGAGAAAAGCATTTCCCAACATCAAAGATTTAAAGTTGATTCTACCAAATATAATGCAAGTGAAAACATGTATTGCTAATGTCACGACTCAATGTAAAATTGCTTAATGCTTCTGTATTGAAGATTGCTTGCGTGTCCCTTGAAGAGATTGTTGTGACCGAGTGGGTTACATCTATGGTTACTTTATCGTAATTTTGTTTTTCGACAGTTCAGCATAATGCTTTTTATTGCTATGCACGTTGCCTGTTTGGTATATTTATTTTGATTGTCAATTAGCTAAATTGTCTTGGAGCATTACGCACGTGTTGCACGTTTTGCTCTGCTAGTCACCAAGCGTTTGGTATTTTTTGCATGGTTTTTGGTATTGATATAGCAAGATACAATTAATGCATTTTCCCCTCAGCTGTTTGACATAATATAAATTATTTTATTCGTTTTCTCGTGTCTTCTGTTGTTTCCCTATTTATGATAGTCAGCATCCTGGGTGCCCTATTGGCACAGCCACTTACCCCTCCAGGATCGCAGGGTTCGTTTCAGTATTTTTGTAGTTGTTGTTGTTGTTGTTGTTTTCTTCGGTATTCATGCATTCCCTTTGTTTTGTTTCAGATCCTTTATAAGAATTGTGTGCTGTTTGTGTGTGTTGTGTTGTGTTGTGTTGTGTTGTGTTGTGTTGTGGGGGTGTGTGTGTGTGTGTGTGTGTGTGTGTGTGTGTGTGTGTGTGTGTGTGTGTGTGTACTGTTGGTGTTGTTGTTTGCCCAGTTGTGGTTTTTTGGTGATCGAATTTGGAATTTGGCACAGGTTTGTATTTATTTTTATTTCAATTGACTCTTTTTTAACAAACCCTTTTTGTTATTCATGTATATCATCTTGTGTGTTCTGTTACGTTGGCGTCCTTCCCTTTTAGTTAGCCCAGGAGTTGGAAGTTTCCTTCAACGTTATGCTGTCGAGGGTTGCTTCCGAGTCATCACCACCCAGCGACTCTTGATGGCTAAGATGGAATATAAGCAACAAAAGTGTCAAGAAAATTGGAGTAGTCTTGAAGAACCTGATTTGTCAATAATCTAGACCCGTATCTTATCCTTCTTGTGTGCTTTTCAATGTTTCAAAGTTTCTTTGTTCCTCAAACATAATTTGTTTGATATTTACCTTTTTATGCGCTGTGTTAAAAATATTTCTTTCAAGAAATAAAACTTATCATTTACCAAAGGTGTTTGTTTATCATAAGTCTAAAAACACAACGTCATTTTGCAAGCATTGTTCACAACAAGCTTCTTTCTAACGGGCTTTTAAAGAAATTGACGTTAAACTTCCTTTCATTGAATCATGGTTTAGCCGAAATTTCTAGGAACATATTACTATTGTACATATTTTGAAAAGACTTTTGACCTACACACGCCTATGGACTGCGGAGAATGGCATTGCTACGGATGTTCTTTGTCAAAACACACCCATAGCAACCGATCAGCTTCGTCAATACGAATCGCACTTTGTATTGTCCTTGCTAATGTCCCCCTGTGTGTGTTTCGGGTAAGAATTGACCCACCGCGTCTCCCTACGCGATTCGTACGAGGCGAATAGCTAGGGGCACCGTGACTTGATTAGCGCTTACTCCAAACTGTTGTAGTGATCTTCGTGCTAAATGGCCTTACATAGCCTACAAGGCTGATAGGCCGTAAAACTCTGTCCATCCATCCTTGCTAGTGCGTCCAATAGGCACACTGTGAGCGTTTCGTCTCGGCACAAGCGGTTTGTTCACCGTGCACTCTAATTAATGCTGCAGCTGGACGTATACATAGTAACATGGAAAACAACCGTATCATTGACGACAGCTTTTGCTTGTGCGTCTTTAAACTAATTTGACTCGCCACGGCTTTCAAAATATTACATTAGATATGAGAGACAATTTATTGCAGCAATAATTCTTTTTGTAGATGGGAAATTATAATTACGATGGCATGTCATTGGAACTCGCCGCGATATTGACATTGGCATCTCCTGTCGCCATGTGCTTAGAGTGAATGCGGGGGACTACTAAAAGCGTAGTTCCGAGTCTTGTCACCGCTGTTTCAAGCGGAAGGCAGACTGTTGTCCAGAGAGAACTGCACGCCATGTCCGTGTATGACAACGTCATCGGCTGTAAGAAAGACAAGGGTAAAGCGTGAGTCTGTGAAAACGGGATCATACTGTGATGGTCTAAACACCTTCGTCTTGCAGGAAGACCAGGGGAAATAGGTCCAGACATCAGGATTATCCCTCCAGGTTTACTGGAGGTCCTACAGACTTTATCCCTCCAGGTTTACTGGAGGTCCTACAGACTTTATCCCTCCAGGTTTACTGGAGGTCCTACAGACTTTATCTGTCTGTCTGTCTGTCTGTCTGTGTGTCTGTCTGTCCCGTCTCCACGGCTTATATCTCAAAAACTACTGGACGGATTTCCTTGAGATTTTGCACACTGACTGGAAGTTAGGTCCGATTCAATATTATCAAATTTTTAGAATCGAGGTTTGAACAGAAAGTGACTTTTTGTACATTTTGGTGTTTCAATGAAAACGATTCAACAGACTCCATTGCATCGGTTTTTCTTGAGCTTGTAGGCGTGACCTCTTGTGACACTATTGTCATCGCAGGAAAACAGATTCTCTCCAATCTGGTACATGCCGTGCGTATACTTGTACACTTCTATTAGGTCACCTCTAGTTCTTCTGTAGCACAGACTAGGGAGCCTCATCTTGACAAGTCTTTGTTCATATGTGAATTTGGAGAACATTGGTGAAGGAGAAAGAAAGACTTTTTACGATGCGGGTCGTTTGTATCCTGGACGTTTTGTACCTAGTCGTTTCGTCTGCAACTCGCACTTACGTTATGGTCGAAGTAGATTGATGTTTACTTCGTCCGCTGAACGCTGTCAAGACTAATGCTCGAATGAATGAAGTATGATTTCATAATTTTTCCGGATTAATACAAATGTATATCAAATACATCAGTTCAATTTAATCGAGTCAATTAATCGAGTACATGTCCACTAGGTGAAAAATGTGTTGAGTGGAACGCAAGTCAGAAAAGTTACACTTGCAGTCTAAACAACAAAATGAATACAGTGTTTGTATTGAAAAATCAGGTCACTCTTGTCGTCGTTTGGTTCCACGACAAGAGTATGAAATCTTGTTTCCAGCGAGATTAGGAGCTTCTGCAAACAGAGGGTGAAAAGGGCAGGATTCTAACGCACTTTAGCCAGGCACTCACGAGCCATGAAAATAGACGCCGACACGTGACCCAGATTCTCGCACTCAGCTGCGCAAAGTTTGTGCTCTGTGTGATTCGGGTGTAATACTGCCAATAAACGTCGTTAAGCTTAAGATTACACCCGAATCACACGGACCGTTAAGGTGCATGGAGTACAGTACCGGTCAAGAGTCACAACAACCACCGACACCGACCATTTCAGCCTTCTTCATGATGCGTTAGAATCCTGCCGTTGTCGTGGTGAACATGGCTGACAACGGTCAGAATGATTACTTGCTTGGTTTTTTCCTTGTCAAAACTTGTTATACCGTCAGATTGTTACCACCATCAGATTTTCTGCAACTTTTCGAAGCGAATCTAGCCTAAAAACCTACCAGTTATGAATCGTGTTAACAGGATTGACTCGTTGCTTGTAGAATGACGGTACTCGGTAGCAGTACCACACACGGTGTGTGCGTGAATCACTGAATGAGTACGAATGCACATGTCTGGGTTGAACATCTATAATACACTTCCTCCTCTGTGTGACTGTGTGAGTGTTAATTCAGCGTCTATGACATGCCAAAGGAAAGCAAAACATGTCATAATAGGAGCTTCCTGAACCTATCCATCATGTTTAAAATATATGGTTGATTGTTACTGGGCCGATAGCTTAGAAGTGGATTTACATGCTTTACAAACACTCCGTCATAGCAATTCTCTAATGGCTCAGCTGGTAGAGCGTTCGACTCTTGGTCATGCATGACCAGGTTTAATTCTGCGCTGAAACTTTTTTTTCTTCTCTTTTTTCGAGAGGTTGTGGTTTTTTTGTGTTTTTATGTGTGTGTGTGTTTTCCCCCTCTTTTCTCGAGAGGTTGCGGGTTCGAACCCGATCTTTTTTTAAATGCCAAAACCTGGAGGTTCAGCGCCAGCGGTTTTTATAGATATTTATTATAAAGTTTTATCTCGATTTAAATTGATAGAGGAGATTCAGTTGCAGTCTCCGAATGGAGAAAGCACATTATTTCGAGCAATATATAACCCGGCCAGATTGGTCTGTAAATGATGTATCACTGATTTAGTTCATGTGTAGGTAGCAGTCACAGGATGCAGAGGATAACGATTACTTCTTTATTTTTACTGCTCTGATTATGAAATGGCGCAATGGCCAACAAAAGAGGTAACTTCAAATGTTTCTACAACGAAACCAGGTGCTAGGACGTTAATCATTCAATGTGCGTGAGTGTGTTCGAGTGTGTGTGTGTGTGTGTGTATGTGTGTGTATGTGTGTGTGTGTGTGTGTGTGTGTGTGTGTCTATGCTTGTGTAAAAGAGAGGGTGAAGAAAGGAGAGAGAGAGAGAAAGAGAGAGAGAGAGAGAGAGAGAGAGAGAGAGAGAAAGACGGAGAGAAATAAAGACGGAGAGAGATAGAGACGGAGAGAGAAAGACGGACGGACAGGACGGACGGTAGGACGGACGGACGGATTAACAGACTGACAGTCAGTTTGACCGTCAAAAAAGCAGAAAGGCAGGTAGGCAGGTAGGCAGGCAGGCAGGCGGGCAGGCACGCAGATACAGATTGACAATCAGACAGACACACGGACAGATGAATAATTGAACGGAGGGACAGACAGGCAGGCAAGCACGCACGCACACACGCACTCACGCACGCACACACGCTCACACATGCGCGCGCGCACACACACACACACACACACACACACACACACACACACACACTGTTGCACACACAGGCACACATGGGCGCACGGACGAACGGATGGACACACATATGGACAGATGAAAAGACAGAAGAACGGAAGCAAGGCGAAGAGGAATGCAAATATGGACGAACGTAGGCAGAATATAGGATACTAATGAAAACAAGAACACTAAAGCAGAGTAGCTAAGTCTCACTAATGCGAAGAAGAGTTGAGAACACTGGCTTCCTGCCATACATGAATGGCGACGGACTAAGTAACATTCTGGAGTGCACATTGAAACACATTGCCTGGTAGACACATCTCTTCAACTGGGAAGAGATCCGTCTGCATGATACTGACCAAGTCTGGGAATGGTGTCGTGAAGGACTTCACCGTTGACTCCCGTGATCTCCAGGTCAAGGGGGAAGGCATGCGGACCGCCACCACCACTGTGCAGCCAGAATCCGTCCGTGCTGTGCGTCATGTCTTTCCACTGGCCTCCCTGCTTCACCCGCACTTGCCCAGCCGGGAATCTGTTGACATGGAATCCCCATGAAACTTATGTACTCTCTCTGTATTCATTCAGTCGACAGATGAGAACTCACGGACCACCAGTCTTTATATTCTATGTAAGGCCACGAAAATCACTGGAGATGGTCAGAGTAATCGCGTAGGGAGGCTCCGTGGGTTGATTCTTACCCCACGCTCACAGAGGACTCTTTTTGCTCAATCATTGAAAATAAGTCTGGAAACGTTCATATTTCTTAATAAATCTCTGCAGTGCCTATGACAGTGACCGTGAGTAGATAGTTGTAATTGGCGATATATATATATATATATATATATATATATATATATATATATATACATGTATATATATATACATGTATACATGTGTGTATACATATACAACTGGTTGGAATCGTTTGAAGCAACGTTTGTCGAAGCTAAAAAGAATAAAGCAATGCATTTTCCACGAGTTCTTTCTTTTTCTTTGTCTACACGCATTGTTTTAAACTGTAGTGGCAATCGCACTGTTGGACAATAGCCGTAAATAATGACGTAAAAGGAAGCGACGCACTCGAAATCTGCTCTGAATGTATGTGTTTTCGAATCACATAGGATTGATTTTTTTTAATACTTGGATAATTCGTCATGCAATTTTCTCAACGTTTATGTTAGGAAGAAGTAGGGTGCTTTACAGTGACATCTAAATTCAATGTGGTGTATGAAAACGAGAAGTGTACTTAATAAATGTCATAACATATTACAGCTTGATAGGCCTGTTGCCCAAGTGAGTTTTAAAAACAATCACACAACCAAACATACATATATACACATACTCACGTACACACACAGTGCACATGCGCGCGCACCCACACATACACACACGCACGCACGCACACACACACACACACACACACACACACACACACACACAGAGGACAACATACATATCGGCAAACAAACAAACAACTCTATCCTTTCTTCGTGATAATGCAACCCTTCCCAAACACTGAGTTGGAAGCCCACTTTTGGTTATGATGACATCCTCAAGCTTCTCTGAAACATGATCGTATTTATCTGAGCTACGTGCCGGTGAAAGCAATAGCCTACGCACCGAACTAAACGTTTTGAGAGTCATGTGTCTCTTCCGGGCTAATTTCCTTCCATATTTGATGATTTCGGTGCGTTTGAAGCATCACATTGCAAGTTTAGGCATAAGATAGAACTTTTTCAAAATGCATCGATGAAAAAAAAATTCCTACATCGATTATCGACGCCATTGCGACTGTACTTCGTCTTAAAATCCAAAGGAAGCAAGTGACTTCCGACTCACCGAGTCCCGAAGAGTGGTCATATATTTATGACATTATTTCGACTCATCCCGATGCCGCACAAATACAACATGTTTTCTAGCAAATCAGATATTTATGATTATCACCCATGCAGTGTACGCCAGAGTTAACAGACTTTCAATAAGCAGCTTCTGACAACATCTGGGGGGTTTTCATACCTTCCATTTCGGATTTGCACTTTCAAGTAATAAGGATTTGAACCCTGGAACTTGTACTCAATCTTCGTGTTGCCCACTGGACACTGCACAGCCTGGATCTCAATTTTCCATCGCCCGTCGCCATTGTCCGCAAAGTCCAACGATCCTGCAGTGCACGAAGAAAGACAAAGAACTAGTTTTATCCAAAGATAAACTCATGCACGTGAACCACCTCCTGCCCCTCCTCCTCCTGCTCCTCCTCCTCCTGCTCCTGCTCCTCCTCCTGCTCCTGCTCCTCCTGCTCTTGCTCCTGCTCCTCCTCCTGCTGCTCCTGCTCCTCCTGCTCCTCCTCCTCCTTCTCCTCCTCCTCCTCCTCCTCCTCCTCCTCCTCCTCCTCCTCCTCCTCCTCCTCCTTCTCCTCCTCCTCCTCCTCCTCCTCCTCCTCCTCCTCCTCCTCTCCTCCTCCTCCTCCTTCTCCTCTTCTCTCCATCTTCCTCCTCCTCCTCCTCTCTCCATCTTCCTCCTTCTCCTCCTCCATCTTTTCCTCCTCCTCCTCCTCCTCCTCCTCCTCCTCCTCCTCCTCCTCCTCCTCCTCCTCCTCCTCCTCCTTTCTCCTCCTCCTCCATCTTTCTCCTTCTCCTCCTCCTCCTCCTCCTCCTCCTCCTCCTCCTCCTCCTCCTCCTCCTCCTCCTCTCTCCATTTTTCTCCTCCTCCTCCTCCTCCTCTCTCCATCTTTCTCCTCCTCCTCTCTCCATCTTTCTCCTCCTCCTCCTCCTCTCCTCCTCCTCCTCCTCCTCCTCCTCCTCCTCCTCCTCTCTCCATCTTCCTCCTCCTCCTCCTCCTCCTCCTCCTCCTCCTCCTCTCTCCTCCTCCTCCTCCTCCTCCTCCTCCATCTTTCTCCTCCTCCTCCTCCTCCTCCTCCTCCTCCTCCTCCTCCTCCTCCTCCTCCTCCTCCTCCTCCTCTCTCCATCTTCCTCCCCCTCTTCCTCCTCCTCCTCCTCCTCCTCCTCCTCCTCCTCCTCCTCCTCCTCCTCCTCCTCCTCCTTCTCCATCTTTCTCCTCCTCCATCTTTCTCCTCCTCCTCCTCTCTCCTTCTCCTCCTCCTCCTCCTCCTCCTCTCCTCCTCCTCCTCCTCTTCCTTCTCCTCCTCTTCCTCCTCCTCCTCCTCCTTCTCCTCCTCCTCCTCCTCCTCCTCCTCCTCATCCTCCTCCTCCTCCTCCTCCTCTTCCTTCTCCTCCTCTTCCTCCTCCTCCTCCTCCTCCTCCTCCTCCTCCTCCTCCTCTCTCCATCCTCCTTCTCCTCTCTCCATCTTCCTCATCTCTCCATCTTCCTCCTCCTCCTCCTCTCTCCATCTTCCTCCTTCTCCTTCTCTCTCCATCTTTCTCCTCCTCCATCTTTCTCCTCCTCCATCTTTCTCCTCTTCCATCTTTCTCCTCCTCCATCTTTTTTCTCCTCCTCCTCCTCCTTCCATCTCCTCTATCGCCTCCATCTCCTCCATCTCTTCCATTCTTCTCCATCCTTCTCCATCTCTTCCATCCTTCTACATTTTCTCCATCCTTCTCCATCCTCCTCCATATCCTTCTCCATCCTTCTACCTCCATCCTCCTCCATCCTCCTCCATATCCTCCTCCATCATCCTCCTCCATATCTTCCTCCATATTCTCCTCCATGTCCTCCTCTATATCCTCCTCCATATCCTCCTCCATCCTCCTCCTCCATATCCTCCTCCATCCTCCTCCATCCTCCTCCTCCATATCCTTCTCCTTCATCCTCCTCCTCCATCCTCCTCCATCCTTTTCCATATTCTCCTCTATTCTCCTCCATATCCTCCTCTATCCTCTCCTCCATCCTCCTCCATATCCTCCTCCATCCTCCTCCATATCCTCCTCCATCCTTCTTCATATCCTCCTATATCCTCTCCTCCATCCTCCTCCATATCCTCCTCCATCCTTCTCCATCCTCCTCCATATCCTCCTCCATCCTCCTCCATCCTTCTCCATATCCTCCTCCATCCTCCTCCTCATCCTGCTCATCATCATCATCAGCAGCAGCAGCAGCAGCAGCATTCTCCTCCAAGCCCATCACCTTCCTTTCTCGTCCTCCTCAGCCCCTCTCTCCGCTCTCCCTACTCCGCTTGCCACATTGGAGCAATCCTGGGCAGATGTTAATTAAACGGGAACATTGTTAATTTTTACTATTAGTTTTGCCCCCTTCGGGTAATATACTAGTTTACCAGATACTAGTTTACATACAAAAGTTATCACATTTGGAAAGTCATATAACGGGGAGTGGGCGTGGTGACATCTAAGTGTATGCAGAAATTGCGCAAAATATGGTATTCAAGAAATACAGACACGATTTGAACAAAGATCCAAATTGTAGAAGGTATTGCTAGTCTTAGACAATCATTCCAAACACTACTGGACTCAAACGAGTCATGCTGTGCAACGCTATGAGGATGCCTGCATCGGTTCAGAGAAAGCTTAGAAGGAATTGCATGATAATGACTTTTGAAATAAATTTTACGTGGGTACGACCGTGATGTAAACTATTTTTGAGCCGCCAATCCATGATTATTTTTAATGTCTCACTCTCCATTCACGCTGCCTCGATCAGGCTGTGAATGAACCGGAGTTGATCAACCTACGACGGAAGGGTAGAATAGTTTATGGAACGCGTCCACTAATCTATCAACATGAAACAGTGAAAGAGAGAGAGTGTGTGGAGAGACAAGACACAGCAGCATGAAACAGTTAACGAAAATGGTTTTGTGCAAATGACCAGACCTACCAGCACAAAACAGTGTAAGAGAGTGGTTTTGTGGATAAAGAATACACCTACCAGCAAGACACTCTGGGCACAGGTCCTTGACGAAGACAACGAAGTCGCCCCTAATGGGGTTATTACCCAGTCCTTGCCCTGTTGCGTGCACCTACAAGGTACGTTACAAGCATCATAGTGAGATATGAGAGCATCACTCCATGCCCATTATTTAGGATCGTGGTGTTAGTAAAAGTATGTGTCCTTGATGAGGTACAAAGCTGGAAAGCAAGACTATCTCAAAGGTGAGGAAAGACGACAACGCCTCACACTGAGGTAAAAGAAAAAGTGTTATTTGTAGTGTCAAACGTTTTGAACACGGTAGTCAGAATTGCGAGAAATATGCAAAGTCATTAGTTTGTTTCAAAATATGCAACTGTTATTGTAAACGCTTTAACTTTTCTGTAATGCCATGAATTTCATATTCATTATTTAATATTAAGATTTCAGGGAGGCATTTCATTTCTAATGTTCAATTTTATTCAAGAAATCTCTCTCTCTCTCTGTCTGTCTCTCTCTCTCTCTCTCTCTCTCTCTCGCTCTCTCTCTCTCTCTCTCTCTCTCCCTCTCCCCCTCCTAATAAATGTGACTGTCCGTTCATCTTTTCGCCTGCATTCATGCCTGTTTGCCTGCCTGCCCCTCCGTCCGTTTGTAAGTCTGTTCGTTCGTAAGTCCGTCCATTTGTCTCTCTCCGTCTCTCGCTTTCTCTCTGTCTCTGTCTCTGTCTGTCTTCTGTGTATGTGTGTGTGTGTGTGTGAGTGTGTGTATGTGCGTGCGTGCGTGCATGCATGCGTGCCTGCCTGCTTGCCTGCCTCCTCTCTCTCTCTCTCCTCTCTCTCTCTCTCTCTCTCTCTCTCTCTCTCTCTCTCTCTCTCTCTCTCTCTCGCTCTGAGACAGAACACAGTTTTTTCACCCGTAAGCGTTTCTTGAACATATACCTATGATCTCCTAATGGAATGTGCTACGGCGAATTGGGTAAATACTCTTGTGTATCACTTCCACTGCCCGAGCTGAACATTTTTGTTTGAGACAGCGGAAGATGTCGAATGATATGCTTCCCAAGCAAACCTTACTCATGCTTTCCGCTGTACACTTGCCTAATGAAATATACTGGTTGAATTCAATGCACAAATGTCTGCCGAAATTGGTTTTGAGTAAACAAGGCAGACATATTGTGCAATCAATGAAAAGGGTTTCATACAACTTCTAAAACTAAGACTGCGTGAATGGTGTCTTCAAGAATGGAATGCAGAACATTGCAGCAGTGACAGATTTGTTATGTATTGTTCGAATTACCGTATGCTGCGGTGTGAAAATTATCTTTCTTACATTATTATTAAAACGTTTTGAGATGTTTTCGTGCGTTTTAAAGTAGAAATAATGACCTGGGATCAAATGGCAGACCAAGAAAAGAACACCATGGCAATACACTTTGTCCAGAATGTACAGAATTTCAGGAAGAAAGTCATGTTTTGTTAAACTGTCACAATTATGTTAGGAATGAATACCTTGCAAAGTACGTACACAGGAAAATGAATATCAATATATCTAGTTTGATCGAAGGACGGGAAATGCAGAAAACGCTTAATTTATCAAAGTTCATTTACTATGTTATTAAAGTTCGTATACACAATGTGCCTGAAAATAAGTAGGTACACTAGTGTATTTGTGTGTGTGTGTGTGTGTGTGTGTGTGTGTGTGTGTGTGTGTGTGTGTGTGTGTGTGTGTGTAAGTGTAATTGTGTGTGCGAGCGTGCTTGTGTGTTTGTGTGTGCTCGCTCGCGAGCGCACGTGCTTATGCGTGTGTGTGCATTTTCTACCTTGAAGCACATGCCGCAGGCCTTCGATCCAAGGAACTGGGGGGCATTCAAGGCCACCAGGTGTCTGATCTTGGAGTCGTGGGCCACTGGGGGAAGGGACGGGGGAGGATAGGAGCAGGTGCCACCCTCCCCTCTGCCGTAGTACGTGCCCTGCGCACACACACAAACAGCGCGGATATTTGTCCATGCATGGACAGTTGTTTGGC
>JAWQFJ010000125.1:37500-45000 GCA_034096865.1 Theodoxus fluviatilis | reverse complement strand
AGATCCGTGCAGCTTCGAACGCCACACCCACTGGCCGCAAGCAACTGTAGACCAAGTGCTCTCTCCAACCACTCGGCCACGGAGCCACAAATGAATCGTTGCTGTTTACGGCGACATTTTGCATGACATATACATGTACACGATGTTGGAATTAGGTCAGGGCCTTCAGTTGGAACTCCGAGCATGTTGAGATAAGAACATGCGGATCAAGCTGTCTCAGCGTCACAGGAAAAGCGTTCCTACTTGGCCGCTACAGTTCTCGTCGATCCTCAAACGGGGTCAGTGAAAGGCCAATACAAATGTATAACTACGTCGCCATTTTGTTTGTAAATTCAGCTGACAATGTTCTGGCATTTAAAGTATACGACAGTCTCCACTAAAGATGAGAAAGCATTCAAGCGTGAGTTAATTCGTCTTGAAAACAAATGTACAACATAAGATATAAAGCACGTTGCGCAACTTTAGGATACAATGTCCGGTGGACGTGATGTATAAATAAGCTGACTTTAATCAAGAATATACTTCATCCAAAATACGTTACAACATTCTAACTTGATGATGTCCATTAATTGTTATTATTTCATTCTGATCTTTATGCTAATGTGTTTTTTTTTTTACAAAGCCCTGTGTTGGCTTAGACATAGTTTGCTAAAATAAAGAGTTGACGGTTTTTCAGCGCGTGCGGTTGTGACATTGCAACAACAACAACAAAAACAACAACGTCAGCAAAAACAACAACAAGAACGTTATTGATCCCTTGCTTAGAAAACATTTTCTGGAGAATGTCACCCCCGGTAGCCGCTGTGCAGCGCCCAGAGACAGAGAGACAAAGAAAGAGAGAGAGAGAGAGAGAGAGAGAGAGAGAGAGAGAGAGAGACAGAGAGACAGAGAGAGAGACAGAGAGACAGAGAGAGAGAGACAGAGAGAGAGCGAGAGAGACAGACAGACAGACATACACACAGAGACAGAGACAGAGACAGAGAGAGAGAGAGACAGAGAGAGAGACAGATACAGACAGAGACAAACTTACAGACAGACAGACATCTCTCTCTTTGTCTCTCTCCGTCACTCGCTCCCTCACTCAGTAGGCACGTCTGCCTAGCCGACCGTGCGTTTCTCTCTTCGTCTGCTTCTCTCTTCTGTGTGTAATGTAACCGAGTGGAAGGGGGGGGGGGGGGGGAACGAAAATGGGAAATAGGGAGAGGTTGAAAATGGGAAATAGGTTCGATATGTTTGAAAAGAAACAATTAGGAAAAGGCTTTCTCAGTATGTAATATTTAATCTGATACTAACACAATTATACCAAAAGCACGATTATACAAAAGCACGATGGCAAACTAAAATAAACCAAGACAACACATTAGTCAGAGTAGCATAACCATAAAACTAAAATGGGAAAATTACACATAAATGCCAGCATCAATTAATGGAATATTCAAGGCATTTAAAGAAAATTCAACAGTTTACGTTGTTATTATATCCAAAAGTGAAAAACCTACAGGGAGCTGGTAATACTTGTTAGAACTAAACATGAGGTGGTGATGCTAACATTCTAAATGACAACAGTGAATGGTTCACTCGTTTGCCTCTAAAATAGCATTGTAACTAGACAACTCCGGACGACCCAGCCCAAATGATAGAGTATCCATGGGGAATAACATCTACCAATTAAGCACTCCATAGTCCATGAATATCCGGACGACCCAGCCCAAATGATAGAGTATCCATGGGGAATAACATCTACCAATTAAGCACTCCATAGTCCATGAATATCCGGACGACCCAGCCCAAATGATAGAGTATCCATGGGGAATAACATCTACCAATTAAGCACTCCATAGTCCATGAATAATCCTATCATGACTATTTCCCAGGAGTATTATCTAAATTACCCAATCACCTGATCTAATGTAAGGTATCCTGACATATCATAATCAACTTGCTAGTAGTGATGGCCACTTGAACATAGCAAAAGACTGCCAGAACTAAAGTCCAATATAGTAATAGTGTACTGCCTGATACATAAGATTTCCAAACTGATTTAATAACCCAGCTGAGAAGCTTGAATGTAACTACTAAAAATCAATTACAAAGCAATTGATTTTTCCAACTTACCGGACCCCATCTCCATGTCAGTTTAATGACGTCATCAATGACGTCAGAAGAAAAAAATGCACCGATTGTAAACTAACACTGAAAGAACAAAACTGATTGGTCATGGTGGCACACAAGTGCACCTTGTCACATGTGCTTCCCTCTTCTCTTCGTCTGCTTCTCTCTTCTGTGCTTCGCCTTCCGCTTCTCTCTTCTTTGTCGGCTTATCTCTTTCCGCTCTGTTCTCTGCTGTGTGGGGGCCGATCTTTTTGTTCTCTCCTCTTGCTCTCTCTTATATCACTATATTCTCACAACCAACTCACTGCCTATTCCTACTTACCACAACTCATACTTCAGAGTGAACACCGCTCATCACCCTGGGGCAGAATTCAACTTCCACTCACCCCCCACTTCAAATTTTACACCGCTTTTGGACTACTAACTTCACCCTCAACGTACGAGCAAACACCAACCCTCTCTCAGGTGAGATACTTCTAAAAACCTCTTTCCCCATTACAAGCAGTCTTCTCTCAGGTGTCAAGATCAGTGTTAAAGGCCTTCAGAGAAGATTTCAGAGAGTCCTTGAAGCGCGTCTTTTGTCCTCCTGAGAGTCTTTGCTCTGCTATAGCTAACGGTAAAAGAGCCTTTAAGGCAGCCGATGATCTGGCATGCAAACTACATGTGTGTCCATCGTAACTGCACCTGCATCAAGATAGTATGAATAATAGGCAGATATGCGCTGGCAAGGACCGCTGTGTCCTGGATTCTGTCCTGCCACTTGATGGCCAGGTGTCTTCGGAGGCAGCATATGTGGAAGAGGTTCAGCCTCTTTGCATGGCGCTGGAATGTTGTCTACGTTTTGCAAGCGTACATCAGCGAGGATAAGACAATAGTCCGTACACTTTGAATTTCGTCTGCAGAGTGGTGCTACTCCTATTCCAGACTGCAACATGTAGCCTTCCAAAGGCTGCACTGGGTTTTGCTATTCTCGCATTTACTTCATCATCAGTGACAGTGCTGCGGGACAGTGAGCTACCAAGGTAGGTGAAATTGTCTAATGCACTCGGTTTTTGCCCATTGACAGTGATGATGGGTTTAACGTACGGTTTTCCTGTAGCTAGCTGTTACGTTACTTCAGTCATGTTTTTGTGCTGATGGTGAGGCCGAAGTTGAGGCAGTCCTAAGAGAACGTGTCAACACCGTGTTGCATGTCAGCCTCTGTGCCAGCTTTGAAGGCACAATCGTCGGCAAATATCAGGTATTTGATGGTGGTTGACTTTACCTGAGTTTTTGCCGGCAGCCTTCTGTGATTGAAGAGTTTTCTACCTGTGCAGTATCTGGTGTCGACTCCTACGCCGCTGTCTCTTAAGGCATCGAACAAAACGGCCGAGAACACGAGACTGAATAATGCTGGTGCAGGGACACATCCGTGCTTTACTGCACTGGTGACTGTGAAGGGTTTAAAGACCTCGCCATTGTCATGGGCTCTAGCCAGCATGCCGTCATGGAATTGCCGCACAAAGAAAATGAACCTGTCGAAACATCCAAACTTGGCCATGATCTTCCGAAACCTCTCTGCAAATAAAGGTCTTGGTTAGGTCGACGTAAGTGGAGAGCAGAATGACATTCTGTTTCTGACACTTGTCTTGAAGCTTTCTGGCAGCAAACACCATGTCGATGGTTCCACGCTCTTTTCTAAATCCACACTGGCTCTCTGGTAAAAGCTCATCATCAAGATGTGAAATGAGGCGTTTGAGGAGCAGCATGGCGAAAACTGTGCCAGCGGTGGACAGGAACGAGATGCCACAATGGTTGTCGCAGGCCTGGCGCTTCCTCTTTCGCTTAAAAAGGAGGATAATCAAGGCATCCCTTCAGTCCTGAGGAATCTTTCCTTGTTGCCATAAGAGCTGGTAGAGCTTCTCAGTTATGCCTGTGCCAGCTCTTTCGTAGATCTCAGCTGGGATGGAGTCTGAACCATGTGCTTTGCCACAGGATAGCAGACTCGTTGCCTTGCACGT
Organism: Theodoxus fluviatilis; assembly: GCA_034096865.1. NCBI lineage: Eukaryota > Metazoa > Mollusca > Gastropoda > Cycloneritida > Neritidae > Theodoxus > Theodoxus fluviatilis. The sequence continues at coordinate 40,888 of JAWQFJ010000125.1, read as the reverse complement.
CTCTCCAAGGGTTGATAGATCATACAGACTGGCACCTGTCGCAGACTGTCGATGGACTTACCATTAATTGGTGAGGGGGAGTATAGTACTGTATTGAAGTGTTCAGCCTACCAACAGCGAAAAAACACTCACACACAAACACACACATATACGCTTGCGCGCGCGCAGGAACGCACACGCGCACGCGAACGCACACATGCACATACGCACACAAATACACACACTCACCAGAGAGAGAGAGAGAGAGAGAGAGAGAGAGAGAGAAAAGAAACAAATGCCGGTGTGGAAAACTTCTACGATAGTAGAACTGAACCATTAATTATCTACTGTATCATGTGGTCACCATCTACACATGAGCTATAATGTTGATGCATATCATATTGCCTATGCTGTGTTAGTTATGTTTTGTTTAAAATGACTGAGTTTTCTTGTATGCGCGACGGAAACTTCATAATGAAAAAATATAATCATGTTGTCTTGACCTGTTTTCCCTCGGCTTCCCTGCAAGATAAAGGTGTTTAGAATGTGTCACATTATGATTTTGTTATCACAGATTCACGCTTTACCCGTACCTCCCTTACAGCAAATGACGTTGTCGTACACGGACAAAGCGTACATTTTCCCATAGACAACAGTCTGCCTTTGGCTTGAATCAGCAGTGACAAAACTCGGAACAACACTTATAGTATTCCCTCCCATTTACGCCATGCACACGGCTGCTGGAGAAGTTAACGTCTTCTTTGAGGAGAGTTCCGACAACTTGATTTCTAGTTTTTAAAGTATTCTCGTTGCAGATTTTAAATGTCACATTTAATGTCACATATTTTCATACAATGCCGTGGGGAGTAAAAATCAGTTTCAGTAAGCATAAGCAAAAATTGTCGTCACAAAACAATTGCGATTTTTCTTCAAAAGCTAAGGGTGTCATGGCACTGTTGTTTACATTGAAGGAGAAAGACACTGTCTCGAAGAAGCACAACATCGGATGCATCATCGACGTAAAAATCATCGATACGTCCAAAAATAGCATTTAAGGGAAGTGCACGGTGAACAAACTGCTTGGTCAGAGACGACACAGTTACCGTGTGACTGTTGGATGCAGTAGCAAGGACATGGCAAAGTGCGAATCGTTTGACGAAGCTGATTTCTTGCTTTCCAAGTGTTTTTATAAGAACTCCCGTAACAATTCCAGTCTCTACATTTTGTAGATGTGTGAGGCTCAAAAATAGACTTACACTGGTATTTTCTGTTCATAGAAACCTTCATCATAACCACGGTATGACGAGAGGAAATTTCATATCTATTTCTGTTATAGCCCTTGAGGAAGGAAATTGTTGTGAACAGTGCTAACAATAAATGTAGTGTTTTCAAGACATGATAAAAAACATTCAATAAATGAAAAGTTTAAAGTCCAGAAATAAGTCTACTAAACATAAAATTTACAAAAAGGATCAATAAAAAATGCGTGTTGATGGACTAAGTAACCTAGCAACATTGAAAAGCACACAAGGAGGATCAGATACAGGGCAGTACAATACATACCGGTCTTAAGGATTTGCATTTCAGGTCCTTCAACACAAAAAATCTACTCCAATTCTCCATAAACTGTTGCTGCTGACATTCCATCTTAGCAATGAATATTTCCACTTTCATAGCATTCCATAGAAATAACGTAACCACTTCAATGTTGGGAAATGCTTTTCTCCTTTTTTCCATGGTAAATGTGAACTTTTCACTTATTACATCTGCAACCTTAAACTCCTCTGCAGTTGTACTTTCATCGCAAATCGTGATTGTTCGAATGACTTAAAACTATCTAGTCTCTCATCAACCCATTACCTGGTCCTGTTCAAAACAAATCCTGCTTCATTACGAATTACTCCTGTCATTCAATGTTTGACCAACACTTGTATTCGCCGGGGCTTTGATTTTCACCCAAAGTGCCCCATAGACATGATAGGTGATCCAGACACGACCTTTTGCCCGACATAATCGCCATTAGCAGTCAAGAGTTGATTGGTGTTTATCAAGACTGCAACCTTGCAACTTTGTCTACACCAAACTGTGCTTTGTACGCCCTCGATTGGACGCCGCTAGAATGGCAGTATCCCGAGGGACGCGCTCGGGCGGAGTGGTGAATACATTCTGGTTGCCTTTGTTTACTGACCCCAAACATATCAAACAGCTCAGCGCAGCGGAACCACCAAGCTTTTATCGAATGACTGCTGAGTATCATCAGTAAGCGATTTCCATGCTTTGTTGCTTTGGACAACTTTTTACATGGACTTTCAGATACACAAATGGCACTCTTACTGAGCTGTCAGAAATGTAACGTCGAATCTGGCTTGCCCATATAACCTGAAGCGTATGGTTGACGTAAAAGAACGCGACGCAAGTAAGTTGTTCATGAATATGTTTATAGAATAAGTCATAATGACACTAGTAGCGTTTGTTAAAAACTTTAATCTGAATATGGTGATTTGGAAATATACAATATTTCAAGTCATTACGAACATGGGATCTTCCCACGAAATTTCCCCTTTAGGATCACATGAATGATTCCTAAAAGATGTCAACCATTTCATTATGTTGCCATACATAGCCTTACAACTGTCCTTCTTGTCACAACGTTGCACTACTGCTCTTCATTTTTGATACACTTGAACTGTTATTGTCCTGATTATATACTACTCTACATTTGTTCTACATCACTTAATAGACAAACGGGTTTGTAAATGCCATTGGCCTGAATAAAACAAAAGTGAATTCTCTCCATTATTTTGGTATCCAACAACAAAACAAAATCATGAACAGCAAATATCATGATAGTAGAAACGCTGGGAAGGCACAACACTGAGCCTACCCTCAAAATTAGAGAATCAGCAAATGGCGTGAATAGGGAATGTCATTAAGAACTGTGCGAAGTCTACGTCAAACGACTCAGGCAATGGTCCATGTGGCGTGCTGCTGTGCCCGGGTAAGTCTTGCTTGCCTGTGCTTCTGTGTCCAGGTAAGTCTCGCTTGCCTGTGCTGCTGGGTCACGAAAATGCGGACTGCAGGTGCTCCTGACCTCAAGCCACCTTCATGAAATCTCCTCCTTACAATTTCAGTCGAAATTCGAGTTCCATTTGCTCGGCGGAGGTCGTTTAGAAGCTGAGTAGCGATCCAGAAGGGGTATCGGCGAGCTTGTATGACGAGAAATATGTCCTTTCAGCTGAGTTCTTCCATCAGAACGTCTTCTTGAGACGGTACCTGTAGTTTGGTACTGGTTCTACATCCGTGAGATCACACCTTGGGTGATATTCAAGGCCTGTGCCACTTGGCGCTAAAATGACCCAGTTTCCATCATCCCGACACCTCTAGCCATCCCTGTATCAGTCAAACGTCT
>JAWQFJ010000125.1:12500-35000 GCA_034096865.1 Theodoxus fluviatilis | reverse complement strand
CGGAGTGGCTGTTCGAAGAGTCGGACCGGCCGCGCAGGTGGACAATTTTCACTGTAAAGCGGTATTTTTTAAACCAAAAGCAATTTTGTTTCTGGAGAGGATCACGAAAACTATTTATGTAATTGTGAGCGCTCGTACAGCGTGGGAGAAATGCTGCTGGCGACGGGAGTTAAGGAAAAGGCTAAATATCGCCATTCCGTCAACTGACATTTTAGGGGATGTTTTCGAGTTTACGATCTAAAACAACCACTTTCTTTTCAAACCTCGATTCTGAAAATTTGATACTTTCAATCGGACCTAACTTCCAGTAAGTGTGCAAAATGTCAAGGAAATCCGTCTAGTAGTTTTTGAGATATCAGCCGTTAAGTCTTGACAGACAGACACACATTCAGACAGACAGATAAAGTCTGTAGGATCTCCAGTAAACCTGGAGGGATTAATAAACAAGAGAATGGACGAATAAACAACAGAGATAAATAAACGAATGATCGAATGAATAAATATACTGCGCCCCCTGTAGCAATAACAAGTTTTTCGCAATAAACGGCACAAGCTAGAAAGGTGCAATGATGAAGAACTGTACAAGAAATTCATTATAGGCATTAGGACATCCTCCAACTGACAGATGAAGTAGCAAAAGACACAGAAAATTATAATTGAGCGTAGCGAGGCCGCCAAACGGACATTGCTGGACCTAATATCCACCTCTACATCACATGCAGGAATCCCATCTGATTAGCTGTTCGAGGGAGCGTCCGGTGTTGGACGGACGTGAAAAATAGTACGTTTCTACTGGGGGGACATTCGACAGAACATAGCATTTGGGAATCGGGAGCACGACATTTCCTATAGAAACAGCATTGCTGCCAACGCTGTCGCGTTTGGGCACGCCGAAACTCTTTTTGTCACATGCAAGCGCGACATGTTCTATGGAAACAGCATAGATGCCAGAAATATGTTCATGTGTGAGGAGGCCTTTAGATGCTACTGACTGTCTGAAGGATTCTCCGAACTGACAATATGGATTGACCATGCAGATATAGAACTTCTTTTCTGTGTCCATGTTTGACTTTCAAGTCATTCTCAACAACAACAAACAAAAATCTCCCTGACGTAATTGCTTTCTTTACGTCATCAAATCAATCGTTTGAAACCTGCAAGTCAAGTATCATGTCGGTAAGCAAACTTCTTCAGTGTACATGACTTGGTGCACTGAGGAGTGATTTTTATTTCTCCATCGCAATTTTATTTTACAAATTTGTCAGCATATACATATGTACATTAAATTAAACTCGTGTTAAATATTTCTTCATTATCAGTTAAGACTGTACAGTTGAATAAAAAGGGCTACTACCACGCAGTGCCATGGAGAAAGTATGCAGACAAAAACATCTCGTTGAGACCAGTCTATACAGGTAAAAGTTAGACCGCAGTTCAACTTCGCAAATTAATCTTTTCCAAAGAAAAGGTGATGCTACCGAAACGCATACAATCGAAAGTTTGAGCAGCAGTCGAAAGGCAAAAGGCACGCTAAAAAGGGTTCGGTCAAAGAGTTCTGGGAGCACAGGGCAGTCGTCGGCTGCAGATAACGGATTAAATAAACACGAACAATGTGGAGCAGTTACACTGCGAAAAGTGCGGTGGTCACTGGCCCTAGGCCTGTGGAACCCGCAGTCACTCTCCGCAGTCATCTCGCGACCTGGATGAGGCAAGGACACAGAAGGCATTGCCTCGGAGGATAGCCATCCCGATTCGTTGTTTGAGCCACATCGTCTCCCGTGGCACACCCGTCTCCGCCTTCAGTCTTTGGCCAATTTCCTCGATTGTCTTGAGTGTTGAAGGACCGAAGACTCCGGTGGTCTCGAAGACGAGGGGCTCGAAGCGGTGTTATGTCGTGAAGTGATGAATTAGAGGGAGGGCAAGTCCTCGTCCATTGAAGTTTTTGACTCACATGCGAAGCAAAAGTGAGTCTATGTACTGAGCCGTGTCGTCCGTCCGTCCGGGCGTCCGTCCGTCCGTCCGTCCGGGCGTCCGGGCGTCCGTAAAAAACTTAAACGTTGGATTTTTCTCGGAGACTATTAAGTCTATCAACACCAAATGTGGCATGATGGTGTATGATGACAAGGCCTCAAAAAACATACATAGTGACTTGACCTTGCTTCAAGGTCAAGGTCACGGGAGCCATAAATGTGGTCTCAAAAACAGTCATTTTTCACATTTTCCCAATTTTCTCCCACGTTATTGAGAATGGCGACCTTAGCTACAAGTGGTATATAGGTCAAAGCAAGCCATATCTTTTGATACCAGTTTGGTTGACCTTGCTTCAAGGTCAAGGTCACAGGAGCTCTTCAAAGTTGGATTGTATACATATTTTGAAGTGACCTTGACCCTGAACTATGGAAGATAACTGTTTCAAACTTAACAATTATGTGGGGCACATGTTATACTTTCATCATGAGACACATTTGGTCACATATCATCAAGGTCAAGGTCACTTTGACCCTTATGAAATGTGACCAAAATGGGGTAGTGAACCACTAAAAGTGACTATATCTCATGGTAGAAAGTGCCAATAAGCACCATTGTGCTTCCTATGTCTTGAATTAACAGCTTTCTGTTGCATGACCTTGGATGACCTTGACCTTGGGTCAAGGTCACATGTATTTTGGTAGGAAAAATGTGTAAAGCATTTCTTAGTGTATGATGTCATTGGTAGGTTTAGTTGTTTGACCTTGACCTTGAAGGTCACCTGAAGGTCAAGGTCATATAAAGGTCAAGGTCAAGCATGTGAGTCGTATGGGCTTTGCCCTTCTTGTTTGTCATTGGGATAAAGACGGGATCACCTTTTGGTGCAGTATTAAGTCCAGTCATTCTAGTAAACTAGAGACTTCGCCTACCGCCTACAGTGAATACTGACTCGGGCTCACAGAATGAAGTCTAGTATCTACATGGGGTTGTATACTTGTCTTGTTACCTCAGCCAAGGGAATGATGTTTTATTATTGGTTTATTAGTTAATTAGTTAGTTTTTCAGCAAAATAAATCAAACCGTTCCAAATGGATCCTGATAAAATTTGGTGGAAGGTCATGGTTTGAGAAAAATCCATCAACTTTTGGAGGTTATCGCTTATCTTTTTTGGAATTAAGACCAAAGACAAACGTTGCCGCAAATCACGAAATTGATGACGTCAATCTATTGACGTCTGCATAATATCGGAACTCAGAAAACGCTTTCAGCCACTGAAATAACTAAACTTAGAAGCGTCAGGCCTGTGTAGCAAAATATCCTGCCTGAATGCATTATAGTTTATACAGAGCATGGGAGAGAACGTGTGGTTTCCTTGGTGGAGAGGTGCGATCTCAGAGTGTTCTCTAATTTTGCTCGTTCTTTTAGGTCTTGTCCAAAACACATGTCGAACTTTCTGTGAGTGAATCCTTGTCATTCAGTTCGTCTCCATTTTTGCGCTCCAATCTCTCACGTCTGTCTGTCTGACTGGCAAATGTATACAATCATATGCCTCGTTCTGTGTGGTACGTGTGTGTGCGTGTTTGTGTGTGTGTGAGTGTGTATCTGTATGTTTTTTTGCGTGTCTGAGTGTCCGTCTGTTTGTTTGTCTGTCTGTCTCTCTGTCCGTCTGCCTGTCTGACTGCCTGCCTGCCTGCCTGTCTGCGTATCTGTCTCTGTGTCTGTGTGTCTGTCTGTCTGTGTGTCTGTCTGTCTGTCTGTCTGTCTGTCTGTCGGTCTGTCTGTCTGTCTGTCTGTCGGTCTGTGTGTCTGTCTGTCTGTCTGCCTGTCTGTGTGTATGTGTGTCTGTTTGACTGTCTGTATGTCTGTCTGTCTGTCTGTCTGTCTGTCTGTCTGTCTGTCTGTCTGTGTGTCTGTCTGTCTGTGTGTGTGTGTGGGGGGGTGTCTGTCTGTGTGTCTGTCTGTCTGTCTGTCTGTCTGTCTGTCTGTCTGTCTGTCTGTCTGTCTGTCTGTCTGTCTGTCTGTCTGTCTGTCTGTCTGTCTGTCTGTCTGTCTGTCTGTCTGTCTGTCTGTCTGTCTGTCTGTCTGTCTGTCTGTCTGTCTGTCTTTGTATCTCTCTCTCACTCTCTCACTCTTTTCACTCCCTCATTCACTCTCTTTCACTCTCTTTTTCATTCTCATTTTCTCTCCCTTTTAGGAGGCACGACATTGCACACTGTTTATACTGGTGATGGCACTACTGAGAACGGTCTTCGCCGACGAAGACCCCGCCATTCTGAATTTGTACAGACAGAATTTCTCTGGAAACGTAAGTGTAATGTGTGTCTGTTGCAGGCTTTATTAGTGATGACGATGTGCTATAAGTCTTTGTACTCGTATGACCCAGTGTCAGATTGGTCGAGTACTCTTTTCCTTGATAACATGTCCCTCCGGCCTCTGATATTCAAATCATCAGCTGGTTTTTGCACGTTCATCTTTTTCTCTGTTTGATTGTTTTTAAAATTATTTTTCTCTCTTAACACATTGACTCTAACAGTTAGAGAGAGGTTTACAATCCGAAGATCTTTGACAGAGTTCTTATGGCTCCTAGGTATGCCTTATTTCAAGGAACAGTGAAAGTAAAAGTTCATTAAACATATCATTTGTCCACGTATAAATTGCCTCTGTTATTTCCTGTTAGAGCCACGAGTGGTTTGTAAATTATATCTTCATGCGCAGGAAGGTGACTTATTTATATTTGACGCGCTCTTGACGCTCAAACTATTATTTCGCCTTCTATTTCAGACACATTTCTCCCCTTTTCTCGCCCTTTCTCGTTACACACAGTGTATGCAAATGTGACCATGCACGAGAAACGAGGCTGAAGCTTCCAAAGCAGTTTGTGAGCAAACGCTGAGGAAAGTGAGCAGTATTAAGTGCTACGTTTTGGCTTTTCTGAATTTTCATCAAACCCACCCATCCATGTCCCCACCCCCAGGTTTCCTCTATTGGGATGGTAGTATTCTATGCAATAGGTATTAATTAATAATAATGATGTGGTTGAAACTTCCATTTTGTCATCCTTCCTACTATAGCCTTGTTTCTTCGTTCACAGTCACAAATAAAGATGAAAACATTATTGCTTGCTAAAGATAGAAAGTATCAGTTTTCTTCTAAATTGCAAAAGCATGCTAACAGATTTATATAACTAAAGACTCTTCGTCTTGATACAAAAATGTCTATGAATACTAAAGTACAACTGTTGCTGTGCACTTACTTAGTGTCTCTTAGGGCAGCAGCAAAGGTTTGTCACTGCTGTCTGTTCTGGGCCAGCTTCTGAATGCTATTCCAGGTATGCTTCAGACTTGAGTTCTTCCTCCACCAATCGCTGCAAAGTGTTCTTGGGTCTTCTTCTTTTTTGTTCATCTTCTGAAGTCCGGTGGAGGGCAGTCTGGGTGATGCTGTCTTGCTCTCTGATGATGACATGCTCGATCCAGCCCCATTGCCTTCTCATGACTGACGTCCATGCTTGCTTGCTTGTTGTGTGCAGGGCACCTACTTCATGAAATCAGAGGGAGGTGCATGTTCCTACCCTCCCCCTTCGCTGCCTCCCGTGGCTAATAGATCTGAGATTAAATACCTGGTGGCACTAAACGCGCCTCAGTTCATGCAGTCCAAAGCCTGCGGCATGTGCCTCATGGTAAGAAATTCATAGTTGTGTGAGGCGGCCCCAGACAAATTTAAATATATGAGCGTTCGAGCAAAGACGTTACATAGAAAGGCGTGGATCTTTGCGTGAATCTGCGAGGATGGATGTTTACAGTCACCTTTCCCTAGAGGAGTGGTCGCGCGGCAATCATGAGTGTTTGAAAGAGGCGCGGAGGTGTCTTTTTGTAGCGTGGCTTCTTGCTCAAACGCTCGCTGCAAGCACGCTTGTGCCTGGAAATTGTTTTTTCGATGCCCCGAAGACGGAAAACAGTAAGTTGAAAACATTGTCTCATCTCCGTTTAGATCACAAATAAAAATGTCCCGGCACTCTTTTGCTTTACAGATACACTCTGTGATCGAGGGGAACGAAATCTATATATACATGAAAAAAGATTTCAACATTTTAGATGTAATAAAAGTACAGTTTTTGTGATCCGTACCCTTTACTTCACAATTAGCGTATGCTTACCCAGCTTCGCTCCAAAAAGCCATGTGAATGACCCACCCAATTGCAAGGGAATAAACTCTTTTGCATCCTTTCTTGTTTACATGAACGCTCTGAAGAGGTCCCACGTCATGCTATGTATCGTCTCTGATCCAAGTAAAAAAGAAAGCTAAAGTCATAAAGTGCTATTACGAGTAATCATTCAAATTAGGCAAAAGTAACATCCAGCCAAAGCCGCTTGCTGACCCTTCATGAACTGCAACGCCTCGCTCTGAGCTTCCGTTGCTGGCTTTAGTAGCTCAGCAGGGGGTAGCGCCGAGCAGTCGAGGGCATCGGGACGGGGTCCGTTCATTTAGATCGGCACGCGCATTCAAACCACCCAAGAAGATGTTGCAAAAGAATGATGAGATGCATCACTATACAAATGTTTGCTTTTTGACTCACATGCGAAGCAAAAGTGAGTCTATGTAATCACCCGTTTCGTCCGTCCGGGCGTCCGGGCGTCTGGGAGTCCGGGCGTCCGGGCGTCCGTGCGTCCGTTTAAAACTTTAACGTTGGATTTTTCTCGGAGACTATTAAGTCTATCAACACCCAATTTGGCATGATGGTGTATGATGACAAGGCCTCAAAAAACATACACAGTGACTTGACCTTGCTTCAAGGTCAAGGTCGCAGGGGCCATAAATGTTGTCCAAAAAACAGCCATTTTTCACATTTTATCAATTTTCTCTGAATTATTTGCAATTGGATACCTCATCTATATATGGTATATAGGGCAAAGTAAGCCCTATCTTTTGATACCAGTTTGGTTGACCTTGCTTCAAGGTCAAGGTCACAGGAGCTCTTCAAAGTTGGATTGTATACATATTTTGAAGTGACCTTGACCCTGAACTATGGAAGATAACTGTTTCAAACTTAATAATTATGTGGGGCACATGTTATACTTTCATCATGAGACACATTTGGTCACATATCATCAAGGTCAAGGTCACTTTGACCCTTATGAAATGTGACCAAAATGAGGTAGTGAACCACTAAAAGTGACTATATCTCATGGTAGAAAGTGCCAATAAGCACCATTGTGCTTCCTATGTCTTGAATTAACAGCTTTGTGTTGCATGACCTTGGATGACCTTGACCTTGGGTCAAGGCCACATGTATTTTGATAGGAAAAATGTGTAAAGCATTTCTTAGTGCATGATGTCATTGCTAGGTGTAGTTGTTTGACCTTGACCTTGAGGGTCACCTGAAGGTCAAGGTCATGTAAAGGTCAAGGTCAAGCATGTGAGTCGTAGGGGCTTTTCCCTTCTTGTTTGTTATTGCTTTTCTGAAAGTTTAATATTTGTGCTGCTTTGTTCTAGTATTTAATATCCAAAATTCTTTAACATTAATTTACTGGTGCACAGCCGTAGTAACGCCAGCAAGAAAAATACAATTTTTAGAGGCAAATTACTCACAATCAAAGTAAAGCAATCATTAACGTTTGAAGATTTTTACTACCACCGCCGCCGCAGCCAACGTCGCCACCATCGCTACCACCGTCACCGCAACACCACCACCACCACCACCGCAACACCACCACCACCACCACCACCACCACCACGACCATCCCCAAAACCACAACCATCAACGCAACCCCCACCATCACCACCCCCACCACAACCACAACCATCACCGCAACCACTCCCCCCCCCCCCCCCACCACCACCCCCACCACAACCGCCACCGCAACTCCCACCACCACCACCACCACCACCACAACCATCACCACAACCACAACCATCACCACAACCACAACCATCACCACAACCACAACCATTACTACAACCACCACCACCACAACCACAACCAACACCACCACCACCATTTTCTCCCCAAAATAACCACAGTAGATAGTTTATGTGTGTTTGAATAAGTTTGCATTAAACGGTTGTGTAAAAGCATATTGTAATTCAGATTTAGGACGTAAATTACGTATTCAATTGAATTTTCATATACTTTTTCATCTGTGAACCTTGTCGAAATCATCACACATTGAGAATAGTAATTAATTGTTTAATATAATCATCGAGCGAAATAGTATCTTATTCCCGTCCGATGGCACCCTTTCATTAGGGCTTTGAATCAGCAACCTCCTAAATAATCTCAAGCATTAAAACGCGTAAAACTGCATCAGAAAATACCTTGTACTTGGTTTTCGGACACAAAAGGTTATTTTTTTTTTCCTTTTGCTGTTAATTGCATGGGCGAATAATACAAACAGGCATCCACGTTTACTTTTTGACTCACATGCGAAGCAAAAGTGAGTCTATGTAATCACCCGTTTCGTCCGTCTGGGTGTCCGGGCGTCCGTGAAAAACTTTAACGTTGGATTTTTCTTGGAGGCTATTAAGTCTATCAATACCAAATGCGGCATGATGGTGTATGATGACAAGGCCTCAAAATAGATACACAGTGACTTGAACTTGCTTCAAGGTCAAGGTCGCAGGGGCCATAAATGTTGTCCAAAAAACAGCCATTTTTCACATTTTATCAATTTTCTCTGAGGTTTGTGAGATTAGAAACCTCACCTATATGAGGTATATAGGACAATGTAAGCCCTAACGTTTGACACCAGTTTGGTTGACCTTGCTTCAAGGTCAAGGTCATAGGAGCTTTTCAAAGTTGGATTGTATACATATTTTGAAGTGACCTTGACCCTGAACTATGGAAAATAACTGTTTCAAACTTAACAATTATGTGGGGCACATGTTATACTTTCATCGTGAGACACATTTGGTCACATATCATCAAGGTCAAGGTTATGAAATGTGACCAAAATGGGGTAGTGAACCACCAAAAGTGACCATATCTCATGGTACAAAGTGCCAATAAGCACCATTGTGCTTCCTATGTTTTGAATTAACAGCTTTGTGTTGCATGACCTTGGATGACCTTGACCTTGGGTCAAGGTCACATGTATTTTGGTAGGAAAAATGTGTAAAGCAGTTCTTAGTATATGGTGTCATTGCTAGGTTTAGTTGTTTGACCTTGACCTTGAAGGTCACATGAAGGGCAAGATCATATAAAGGTCAAGCATGTGAGTCGTATGGGCTTAGCCCTTCTTGTTTTAAACATGTTAGAGACAGCGTTTCAACATATGGAACTAAACTCCTCTTTTTGACTCACATGCGAAGCAAAAGTGAGTCTATGTACTCACCCGTTTCGTCCGTCCGGGCGTCCGAGGGTCCGGGCGTCCGGGCGTCCGAAAACTTTAACGTTGGACTTTTCTCAGAGACTTAAGTCTATCAATACCAAATGTGGCATGATGGTGTATGATAACAAGGCCTCAAAAAACATACACAGTGACTTGACCTTGCTTCAAGGTCAAGGTCGCAGGGGCCATAAATGTTGTCTAAAAAACAGCAATATTTGTTTACATTTTCTCAATTTTCTCTGAAGTATTTGAGATTGGATACCTGACCTATATATGGTATATAGGGCAAAGTAAGCCCTATCTTTTGATACCAGTTTGGTTGACCTTGTTTCAAGGTCAAGGTCACAGGAGCTCTTCAAAGTTGGATTGTATACATATTTTGAAGTGACCCTGACCCTGAACTTTGGAAGATAACTGTTTCAAACTTAATAATTATGTGGGGCACATGTTATACTTTCATCATGAGACACATTTGGTCACATATCATCAAGGTCAAGGTCACTTTGACCCTTATGAAATGTGACCAAAATGGGGTAGTGAATCACTAAAAGTGACCATATCTCATATTAGAAAGTGCCATTGTGCTTCCTATGTCTTGAATTAACAGCTTTGTGTTGGATGACCTTGGATGACCTTGACCTTGGGTCAAGGTCACATGTATTTTGGTAGGAAAATGTGTAAAGCATTTCTTACTGTATGATGTTGTTGCTAGGTTATTTGTTTGACCTTGACCTTGAAGGTCACCTGAAGGTCAAGGTCATGTAAATGTCAAGATCATGTAAAGGTCAAGGTCAAACATGTGAGTCGTATGGGCTTTGCCCTTCTTGTTAGCCATATAAATGCATTAACGAGGGCAAAATTTATTTTACCTTATATCACGATAGCAAGCGCACGTCATTGGCTCAGATCACAACAGCTATTGACCAAATCAAGCTTAAGAGCAGTAACCTGAAACTGTACGTTTAAAACGTATACATCTTCTTTTTTGTGAGTCGATTCATAAACGGAAAATCCTGGCTTTTGTGTAGGCCTTTCAATATGGTTCAGCACTAAAGAATGTGTCTCGTCTTGTCTCCAGGACACGCTAATCCCTGTCCATGTAATTATTATGCAGGTGTATGCCAATGGCGAAGGGACAGGCGAAAATCCAATCCCGGATAACATCATGGTGTTTGTCAAAGACCTGTACCCAAGGGGAGAGGAAGGTTAGTTTGCTGTGGCTCACTGATACGCTTTTAACTCTATTTGTGTTCGTTTTATCGCACGAGCAACGTAGATTTATTTATCGAAGACCTGGGACTGGTTTCATAAATGTCGGTGAAGAGATTCGCACATGACATCTTGTACTTGTTGAAATAAAAATCACTCATACATCTTTATGACAAAAAGAGTATAAAGCGTCCCCAAGTTGTAACCCTTTCTTGATTTGTGTATGTGAACCAAATACAACACATTGTTAATGCTCTAAACATACGAAGCAATATGAATTTTACCCCCAAAAAGTTTGATATGAAAGGTAATTCATTAAATATTCATTGGTCCGATTTTCTTTATCACTTACACTTGTAACCTCATTGACAACCTGCTATTCGTTTTTCCTCTACAGTGACTGAAATCTTTATGAGACTGAACGAACTTTTGAACCGCCTGTCACAATATGATATGCAAAGCCTTCATTGAAAATGACTCCTATGTCCAAATGTTTTGTGCTTCAGGAGACATCGACATAGCAGAGAACCTAACTGGACGTTGGAAGATACAAATCCGTGGCATTCAGTGCCCCGTTGGCGACACCAAAATTGAGTACAAGTTCCAAGGGTCAGATCGTTTCTACATCAAACTGCAAGTCCGCAACGTCAGGTAATGCGTGCTGTGCAGGTTACAGTAAGCATACATTCTAATTGAGAAATGAAGATAGTGCCTTTTACAGATGTGCGTTTCTGTATTCGAAAACAGTCAATATTGAAACGACAGCTGGTGTGTAAACAAGTATACAGGGGGATGAATCAAGACGAGTACCATGATGAATACGAGGACCTTTGTTTTGTCATAAATGCTGCAGCTGTGGTTGTCGTGGGTGTTGCTGTTGCTGTTAGCATTGTGGAAGCCATCCGTGTCGTTGTTGTCGTCGATGCTGTTGTTGTTATCTTTTTGAATGATTTGGCCAGCGACGTTTTCCTTATTGGCGTCCTCGTTGTTGTCATTGATGCTGTTTTCTTTTTTGTCGATGTCGTTACTGTTGTTGATGCTGTTCCCGTTTATATTGAGGTCGTTGATGTTGCCGTTGCTGTCGTCGATGCTGTTCTCCTTCTGTTGAGGTCGTTCCTGTTGTCTTTACAGACGCTGCTGTTGCTGCCTTCGTCACAGCCATTGTATTGCATGGTCATTGTTCCTGATTGCGTGACACTTTGTGGCGTTGATCTCGCTTTTTTCCCATTTTAAACGTCGTAATTGTCGCTGCTCTGCCACACTTTCCATCACATCTGTATCATCTGTGTATAGATTTCCTACTGGCCTGGTGCGCCTCAAGCGCGATGATCGATGGACGAACATGACACGCACTAAAGACGGCTTCTGGACTTCCTCTGGAACATTCGACTTCCCCATCGACGTGGAAATCACTGGAGCCAACGGAGAAGTCCTCTATGACCGTGTCCCAAGATTCGGTTTGTGACTTACACGTAAAAATAACTAAATTATTTTTTCATTGCAACATACAAGGAAGGGAAAAAAGATTCGCTTATAAATTCGAAAGCAATATTCTAAAGAATTATGCTCAATACCAGAAGACTGCGTTTTCAGACCACGTAATTACTTTTAGCCAAGTTTTGCAGAGGTCTGTTATTAAGATTAACAATGCGGTTTTTATCACGTAACATACTCTGGCCGCACTGGTGGCTGAGGGACCCAGCAGGTTCTGTGTATGGGCGAAGTACACATGCAAGGGAAAGACAAAGACCACGGCCATTTTATCTGGGAAAATGGAAAAAAGTCAAAACCAAAGCAAATAAAGATTGAAATGCAGACAGTAGGTTTATTTTGTTGTAAAACAAAAACAAAAATTATATGGAAAGCGATAGTTTTGACAGAATCCTGGTTCAAAGACACCAACCCTCCTGATCCAAAGAAATCTCTCGCAATCTTTGTAACTGCCAAAAAGGTGCCTAAAGCTTGTAGAAATGAGCTTCTAACAACAAAAACTAAACAAACTATATCTTCCCTGGAAAAACAGTTCATAAAAGGTTTTTCAAATGGCCATTTTCTTCTTGTGAGACCATTCAGTTGTCCCCGCCTGTGTAATTTTATGGACGCAGGACCTTTTAACTTCTTGTACACATATTCAAATGCATAATTACTAACTTGAAAGCCTTTGAAAGTTAAGTACAAACATTAAACAACATGGCAACAACAGTAATATGTGATTATACAAACAAATTGTAGCCTGGTAGACTGTTTAGTATCCTACCCCCCTAATTCCCAAAATACAGCAAACACATATATGAAGTTACTTTAACTTTCAATTGTCAAAAAATCCAACTCAAATTAATATTCCAGCAGCTTTATGAAGGAATTCAAGTAGCAAACAATGTAGAATGCTATGATTTGGGCCCATTTATGGTGTATACATGTGTGACAAATTTTTATAAACTTCACATGGACGTAGAACCTTTGAACTTTTCTACACATCTTCAAATGCCTTATCACCTCATTGAAAGCAATTCAGGGTAAAGTACAAACATTAATCAACATGGAAACAACATAACAAGATTATTTTGCATATAAATTGTAGCTTGGCAGGCAGTATAGTACCCTATACCCCCCATTTACAAAAATGCGGTGTCGAACATAATGAAACTTGTGACGGGTCTATTGATGGAATGAATTTACAGACCTGCCAACCCACCATCATGCCAAAGACTGAAAGAGCAGCATCCAGAGCTATTTGGAGTAGCATTGAAGAAATATGCGTAGCGGAGGTGAGGGGGGGGGGGGGAAGGCGGCGAGATAAACTGAACCGGCGGTGTGGAAGCGGGGGGGGGGGGGGGGGGGGGGGAAAGAGATAAGGCTGTGAAGGCGGCGCGATAAGCTGAACCGGCGGCGTGAGGGGGCGGGGGGGGGGGGGGGTATTCTCCATCACGGTCAAAAGTTCAAGCACACGGGAAAAGCGTAGTTTTTACGGACGAGCGTAGCAGCGTAGCCAGCATGTCGAAAGCGTAGCATGCTACGCCTAAAGCGTAGCACTTGGCAGGTCTGAATTTATGTACATCATAAGCACTCTCTCATGGCCACTACCACTTTCACTGAAACCAAATAATTCAAAAGAAATGATGCCCTCTGTTGTTGATGACGGGCTCCTGGGTTTTGCGGACATCCCTAAGTTTGACCTCAGAGATGTCTTCCTGCTGAGGAAAGACAAAGTACCATCCAACTTTGCGGAGACATTGGACGCATACAACGCTTTCACCTGCAGGAGGGGGTGGGAAATGACTGGGCCTGTTGACGATCACTCCTCTGTAGGAGCCAGCAAGAATCCCATCAACATTGTGAAAATCTGCCCACACAAAATCACCAACCCTGATGACATTGGGGTAGGAAACGTGCTGGCGGTCTTTGTATTTGGAGGGGTTGGACATTTTTAACACACTGAGTAATCCATCTTTGAGACCGCAGAGTTGGATGGATGTATGGATGAATGGATGAATGGATGGGCGAATAGGTGCATGGACGAGTGGATGAATGAATGGATGAATGGATGGATGAATGTATGAATGAATGAATGAATGAATAGATAACTGAAGGGAGGGACGGACGGACGGATGGACGGATGGGTGAATGGATGGGTGGATGGGTGGGTAGGTGGATGCAACTTTAAAATCGCTGGAGATTCTGAAAACGAGCAAATCACGCTTCCGATTCCTGAGTCATTTGTGTTTATTGAATCTCTTGCGAGACACAGTGTGTCTATTTTTGTCCCGACTCAAAGCGGGAACTCGTACGCCTTGAACGTTCGCAACGCTGTCTGTCCACGTTCGCAACGCCGTCTGTGTTGCGAACGGAGGTTGCGAACGCTACGGACAGACAGATGAAATCGCCTTGGCTCGAGAACAAAGATATCGAAACTAAGTGAACTAAGCTATCCCGCATGTTCTATGGCGCCATTCTAACCTGTGTAGAGCGTGTAAAAAGTCACATCCCGTTTGGAAAGATGTGTATTTACACAAGAAAAGCGAAGTTGCGAATGTAGATCACACGGACAGAACTAAATCGGCAATCTGTAAGAAAGACGCCAGAGCCGTATTTTACCTTCAAGTGGTGTGCTTGCCGGCTTTTATCAAAACTACACACCACCAAACATCGTTTTCATCCCCCCCAAAAATCAAGAATGGCATTTTAGGTGGAGAAAATAGCCATTTATTAATCCTCAGAGTAGCGCGATTTAGCGGACAGACAACTTCCGGTACTTCTTATTTTCTTCTTTTTCTTCGATTTCTACCAAACTTAAGCCCGCCCCTTCGTGTTTCGTGACATTGATATGTAGGTGGAACCGTTATTCAAACAACTTGATCATCCGATATTACGTTAAAGGTCCTGACTTCTGTTTTTATTACATTGACTCGAGGCATTTGCAGGCCAGGAAGGAAATTGCGTCTGTCCGGATTTTACCGTTCGCCACCAATCACACGCTCAAAAAGTCAACAAAAACAACATTGATGAACAAACCATGTATAATTCTTAATTTAGAATAGCTGCTTCTTCCATTTGGTTCACAAAAAGAAGTCAAAATTGGTACAGTTTGTCAAAAATTCCCGATTTTTCTCAGCCATGTTCTCAACACTACCTGATTGTGAAACCTGCCAGAAGACTGCGTTTTCAGACCACGTAATTACTTTTAGCCAAGTTTTGCAGAGGTCTGTTATTAAGATTAACAATGCGGTTTTTATCACGTAACATACTCTGGCCGCACTGGTGGCTGAGGGACCCAGCAGGTTCTGTGTATGGGCGAAGTACACATGCAAGGGAAAGACAAAGACCACGGCCATTTTATCTGGGAAAATGGACTTCATCTCATGGGAAGAGGATCCCCATAGGCTTTGGCTCACCACTTGGTTATCGTGACTCAGAAATGGTGCAAACTTTCATTGGAATCTCATTATGTATAGCCACCTGCGAGTTCAAATGCTGCCGAGACTACTTGACTGCCAAAGATCCGCATGAGCATTTCTGAAAGCTTTCTATCACCCACCGTTATAATAGCTTTTCAAAACAGTTGTCTACAAATGTAATGATTAGCATGGAAATACTAGTAAGTCACTACCAATGCGTTTACGCACAGGAGGAGATGTTCTGCAAATGAATATATCAGTATAAATCATCGTTCTCTTATGCTACACACCACCACACCCCAACTTGTTCACTATCTCTTCGCTTCGAAATTTCCGTGATGATGAAATAAGATTGATTTCATCGAGTTTACCCTCATAAATCATATACATTGACTGAAAACGTGTCTTAGTTCCGATAAGGTTGCATTAAACTATACTTCTAATTAATCAAATACTGTGTCTTATCTGCAAAATGCACTTTAAAGTTTGAGTTTGGAGAGATACATACTACTTTGAATACTGCATATGTAAGGTTAAAAAGTGAAGGTGTTTAATATAGGGACTTATCAACCATGTCCGGGTTTCAAACCGCTTGACACTTTACCCCCCGGTCACCGGGCCGCTTAGTCAATTCTTCATTGGCACCTGGCAACAAACACAGAGATAGACAGACGAGTAAGACGCACACAGTCAGGTACCAAGACCAACTCCACTCCCTGGGGAGGATTCCAACCCAATGCTGGCTCAAGGCCGCATACAAAGGTAAATCGCGCTATATTATACCCTCACTGCCAATCTCAGGTGCCCGGGTTTTACTCCTTGGTGAAGAGAAGCAATGTGAGTTAAGCATCTTGTTCAAGGACACAACTCTAGGAACCGCCGGCTTCGAACGTCGCATCCAGTAGCCGCAAGCGGCTACAGGTCAAGCGCACTAACCACTTGGCTACTTATCGAAATAAAACAAAAGCAACCAACATTAAAGAAAAATTGTGTAGATACTGCAACAGACACAGAAGCATAATCCTGACGTTTTAAGCAGACAACTAATTTTGCATAGACGTAAGAGGATCTTTGTTACAGTTATAACAAAGGTAGCTTTAGCGCTATGAATGCTTTCCAGATTAGAGTTCCGATATCTTCCTTTATCCCTCCAGGTTTACTGGAGGTCCTACAGACTTTATCTGTCTGTGTGTGTGTGTGTGTGTGTCTGTCTGTCTGTCCCGTCTCCACGGCTTATATCTCAAAAACTACTGGACGGATTTCCTTGAGATTTTGCACACTAACTGGAAGTTAGGTCCGATTGAATGTAGCAAATTTTCAGAATCGAGGCTTGAAGAGAAAGTGGTTTTTTAAGGTCGTATTCTCGAAATTACCGGTCGAAAAATGATTGAAATGACAATTGACGGAATAGCCAAATTTGACGTCATTAATAACGTTACGTCATTTGCAAGTACAATTTCGATCCTATATGCCAGGAGAAAATTTCGAAACACCTGGGGAGGTAGGCAATTTGATGGAATGGCGAAATTCCAACATGTGCGACGTCATCAATAACGTGACGTTATTTGCGAGGACAGTTTATAGGAGAATTAATTTAGATAGATAGATATGTCCTCAGATGTCTTAGGCCGCGAGGCCTTTATCTGATCTTTTGATCAGTACTTATGGCTACTCTCACTTTTTACTACCCTAGTTCTAACGATCTTAAAAGATTGTGTGTATTCTCTATACTTTTCTTCCGGTGGCTTATGAGTGGCAGAGAGTGTATACGTGGCAACAGCGGGTGGCGAACATCATCACAGTACATGTAGTCTTTGAACATCGTGTCAATCTGTTTTTGAAGCTGTTTAATGATGAACACTGAATTTGAGAACACTGGTAAAGGAGAAAGAATTATATATGTGTGTGTCGACTCTCTGTCTCTACATTTCAATTGACGTAACAGCAGAAATTATGGGTAACCTTTTACACAGTTTTAGATCGAAATCGAGTCCTTCGTATGTTGAACGTCTACGTTGAATAAATACTTTTTGTCTGCATTTCTCGTACTGGCACAACTTGGTGACTTAAAGAAGTCGCTCCACTCCACGTCTACGAGATCATTGTACAATTTGTAAGCCTATATTAGGTCACCACGAATTCTTCTTCTCCTCACTCAATAGTACATGTACTACCAAGTTGAAGTTCTGTTCGTGTGGCCTAGTGGCAGTGAATCGATAATAAACTTACCTGAAATAGACCTTGAGTATCCTAAAATGTACAAGACCACTCAAATTTCATGAACTATCATCCATTTTCCTACAATTGTGTAGTACAATCGTTTTAGCGTTTTTAATCGACCCTGATACGACCTATCGCGATTTTGTCCTTTCATATCATCATAATCATGGTCGAAACTTCGCTGGCTTCGCGGATCGCTTTCGCCTATCAGACGACAGCTTCGTATACAATCATCACTGCGAGGCAGCGCGAAATTTACCGAAGTCGACCAAAAAACTCGCATTCATACAAATAATGAACCAATTCGAGTTTCTTTCTCAAATTATTCAGACTTTGTCCGATTATTACCACGGTAAGATAGCAGGAATTTCACATCCGGCGTCATCGCTTCTGATTGGCCGGTTTGTGTCACGTGACTGTGATAGTTTCGTCTGCTACTCGCTCTGACGTTATGGTCCAAGTAGTTTGATGTTTACTTCGTCCGCTGAACGCTGCCAAGACTAATGCGCGAATGAATGAAGTATGATTTCATAATTTTTCAGGATTAATACAAATTTATATCAAATACATCAGTTCAATTTAATCGAGTCAATTAATCGAGTACATGTCCACCAAGTCAAAAATGTGTTGAGTGGAATGCAAGTCAGAAAAGTTACACTTGCAGTCTAACACCATCAGATTATCTGCAACTTTTCGAAGCGAATCTAGCCTAAAAACCTACCAGTTATGCAACGTGTTAACAGGATTGACTCGTTCTGTTCCACAGTTGGCGGAGAACGTTTCAATTTTGCTGGTTTTCAGCATTACGCGATCGCGCAATTTTTTTCTTCAAATCAGAAATAGCTTTACATTTTTGTCCTCCTGTAACCACTATCAGATGTCCAGCGTCGGCATTAACAAAGAATTACAGAAAACCCACAACAACTATTATCTTTTTATCCATAAATAAAGATACTTCATACACAACACTTTCATGAAACACAAACAAACAAATGAAAATATAGATTTTTTTTCACCAGCATTGTCCACTTTAGGGTGGCGAACTTTTGTCTAAGTCTAATGGCTCGTGTGGTAGAGCATTGGACTCGTGGTCATGCATGACCAGGTTCGATTCTGCGCTGAAACTTTTTTCTTCTCTTTTTTCGAGAGGTTGTGGGTTCCAACCCGACCTGGTTTTTTGTGTTTTTGTTCATGTGTGTTTTTTCCCCATCTTTTCTCGAGAGGTTGCGGGTTCGAACCCGATCTTTTTCATTTTTTTAAATATGCCAAAACCTGGAGGTTCAGCGCCAGCGGTTTTTATCCCTCCAGGTTTACTGGAGGTCCTACAGACTTTATCCCTCCAGGTTTACTGGAGGTCCTACAGACTTTATCCCTCCAGGTTTACTGGAGGTCCTACAGACTTTGTCCCTCCAGGATTACTGGAGGTCCTACAGACTTTATCCCTCCAGGTTTACTGGAGGTCCTACAGACTTTATCTGTCTGTGTGTCTGTCTGTCTGTCCCGTCTCCACGGCCTATATCTCAAAAACTACTGGACGGATTTCCTTGAGATTTTGCACACTGACTGGAAGTTAGGTCCCATTCAATATTATCAAATTTTCAGAATCGAGGTTTGAAAAGAAAGTGACTTTTTTTACATTTTGGTGTTTCAATGAAAACGATTCAACAGACTCCATTTTGCAAAATCTGTGACGTTATCATTTGACGTCGAATAATGTGACGTCATTTGCGAGGAGATTTTTGAAGGAGGGTGAATAGAATAGAATAGAATAGAATTCTTCGGCTTGCTTAGGCGTCCAAGGCCTGTATGCACGTCGGTCCGTTTAGTGGACTAATCGCGTTTATAAACGCGAAAATTCGAATAGGTTAGCCTATCCTATACGAATTTTCGCGTATAAAGTTATCGCACCTCCGAGGTCCGATAGAGCCTAAACGCGTGTAAATAATATTACGGCGGCCATTTTTTTTCTCCGAGCACGACAACGGCGTTTTCTGCGAAGAAACAGGATTTTCCGGGTCCGAACTAAGCCATGAACAGCATTAATTTATCAAGGCTGTATGCTGAATGCATCAGTAGGTCGGGAAAGTTTCAACTTTTTACACATCGAATGCAGGTCAACGCAGATATACGTACGCGGCAAAGAATCTGCACCACCGCTTCGTTGCGTCAATGCGTGCATGTTTGCACAGAAAACGCTGTATTTCGGGATACTAGAAACCCCATCCAAAGAAAATGTAAGCCATGAACAGCATTAATTTCTCAAAGCTGTATGTTGAATGCATCAGTAGGTCGGGAAAGCTCCTATATTTTAAAATCCGACAGGCAGGTCTCACGCATAGACTACACGTGGAAGCGTTGTTGCCATGGCTCTGAAAAGGGCCGTAACTCTAAATTCTGACCTCGCTTCACGTAAGTGAAAATCGCTCGATTGCGCGGTCTCGGTGTAATCGTTGCGTGTGGATGTCAAGCGTATTTTTGCTGCCGATCCGGTGCCGGATCGAGAGCAAAATCTGCTTGCAAACGGGTATGTATATAGGCGCCTTAAAATCCCCCTTCCTTCCCGGTCTTAAAAAAGTTTGGAAACCCACCCCCCAAAACAAATGAACTGATCCGCCCCTGAGGATAAACGCGATTAGTCCACTAAACGGACCGACGTGCATACAGGCCCAGGGCCTATCGCCGATTCTGGTAGTTCTCTGGCTGTATTTTTATTGTTCTTGGCCCGTATTCACGACGGCGATTTATCTTTTTAACACTCGATTTATCTCCTATCCCCGATTTATCTTGACTTCGGTTTAAATTCTCCTATTCATGACGGCGATTTAGCCCTAAACTCGCGTCAAAGCAGAGTGTTAAACTATTCTCCCGAAGTCGGCAAGATAAATAGATAAACCGGGGTTATCGAGAGAGGCAAGATGGCAGCGATTGTGCTTAAGAAACGAATTCATGACAATCTGTTAAGGAAAAACCGAGTATTCCGAGACCGAAGGCACCCGTTAGAAGTATTTAATGATGAAGAGGTGTTCAGAAAGATTCGATTCCATCGAAAGGAAATCTTGGCCATCACCGACGAGATCCATAAAGAAATCAGTCGAACCCAGAATTATTCAAAGGCACAGCAACCGAAAGAATGACGTCGTCAGGCAAGTCCTTCTTGCGCTTAGATTTTATGTAAGCGGCGCATTTCAGGACCAACACACTCATTTTGGTTTCACTGAAGTTTTTTGCCCTTGCCTTTCTCTCTTTTTTCTTGCTAGCCATTTTTTCTATCTACTCCACGTATTTAGATATAGATCAGTGTCTACGCTAAGAAAACACAACGTAACCACGGTAACCACACACGGTGTGTGCGTGAATCACTGAATGAGTACGAATGCACATGTCTGGGTTGAACATCTATAATACACTTCCTCCTCTGTGTGACTGTGTGAGTGTTAATTCAGCGTTTATGACATGCCAAAGGAAAGCAAAGCATGTCATAATAGGAGCTTCCTGAACCTATCCATCATGTTTAAAATATATGGTTGATTGTTCCTGGGCCGTTAGCTTAGAAATGGATTTACATGCTTTACAAACACTCCGTCATTGCAATTCTCTAATGGCTCAGCTGGTAGAGCGTTCGACTCTTGGTCATGCATGACCAGGTTTGATTCTGCGCTGAAACTTTTTTTTTCTTCTCTTTTTTCGAGAGGTTGTGGTTTTGTTGTGTTTTTATGTGTGTTTTCCACCTCTTTTCTCGAGAGGTTGCGGGTTCGAACCCAATCTTTTCTTAAATGCCAAAACCTGGAGGTTCAGCGCCAGCGGTTTTTATCCCTCCAGGTTTACTGGAGGTCCTACAGACTTTATCTGTCTGTCTGTCTGTCTGTGTGTGTGTGTGTGTGTGTGTGTCTGTCTGTCTGTCCCGACTCCACGGCTTATATCTCAAAAACTACTGGACGGATTTCCTTGAGATTTTGCACACTAACTGGAAGTGAGGTCCGATTGAATGTATCAAATTTTCAGAATCAAGGCTTGAAGAAAAAGTGGTTTTTTAAGGTCGTATATTCGAAGCACCTCTCTAAAAATTATTGAAATGACAATTGACGGAATAGCCAAATTTGACGTCATTAATAACGTTACGTCATTTGCAAGTACAATTTCGATCCTCTATGCCAGGAGAAGAATTTCGAAACACCTGGGGAGGTAGGCAATTTGATGGAATGGCGAAATTCCAACATGTGCGACGTCATCAATAACGTGACGTCATTTGCGAGGACAGAGAATGAATTTAGATAGATAGATATGTCCTCAGATGTCTTAGGCCGCGAGGCCTTTTATCTGATCTTTTGATCAGTACTTATGGCTACTCTCACTGTGTGTGTGTGTGTGTGTGTGTGTGTGTGTGTGTGTGTGTGTGTGTGTGTGTGTGTGTGTGTGTCTGTCTGTCTGTCTGTCCCGACTCCACGGCTTATATCTCAAAAACTACTGGACGGATTTCCTTGAGATTTCGCACACTAACTGGAAGTTAGATCCGATTGAATGTGTCAAATTTTCAGAATCAAGGTTTGAAGAGAAAGTGGTTGACGGTCGTAATACGATTTTTTCCATTCATGGTCGAAACTTCGCTGGCTTCGAGATCGTTTTCGCCTTGCAGACGACTGCTTCGTATTCAAATCATCACTGCAAGGCAGCGCGAAATTGACCAAAGTCGATTAAAAAAACTCGTATTCATACACATAATAAACCAATTCGATTTTCTTTCTCAGATTATTCAGACTTTGTCCGATAATTACGACCGTAAGATAGCAGTGATTTGACATTCGGCGTCACCGTGTCATGTGACGGTGATAGTTTCGTCTGCAACTCGCACTTACGTTATGGTCGAAGTAGATTTATGTTTACTT
>JAWQFJ010000125.1:0-7500 GCA_034096865.1 Theodoxus fluviatilis | reverse complement strand
GTGGAAACTGGAGGGGTGTAACTTTGTTGCCTCTTGCAAGCAAGGTGCTCAGCAAAATTCTCATCAACAGGATATAATCTGGAGTAGATTCATCGCTTCGGAAAGAACAAGCCGGCTTCAGGACGGGCAGAGGAACTGTTAACCAGATATTCATTCTCAGGAATATCCTGGAACAAGTCAACAAATGGAATGCAACACTGTACGTCCACTTCGTCGACTTTGAAAAAGTGTTCGATTCCATACAATAAGACAGCCTTTGGATCATCATGCGTCAGCATGGAATCCCTCAGAAGCTGATCCAGATGGTCAAGACATTTTATGGGGGCTTTCAGTGCTCTGTTATTGACGAGAACGAGACAACAGACTGGTTCCCGGTGACGACGGGAGTGAAGCAGGGATGCTGTATGTCAGGATTTCTGTTCCTCCTGGTAATCGACTGGGTGATGCGGAGAACTGTGGAGGGTGAAAGAACTGGAATCCGATGGGACTTCACTACCATGCTGGAAGACCTTGACTTTGCAGATGACCTTGCCCTTCTATCTTCAACAATGGACCACCTTCAGCACAAAACAACCAGACTGGATGACAATGCAGCCAAAGTTGGGCTAAGACTGAATGCTAAGAAGTGCAGAATCTTGGAGGCTAACAGCAAGAGCGACAGCAAGATGAAGGAGAAAGCGAGGTAGAGGAGGTAGAGAGCTTCACGTATCTGGATGCAAACGTCACTAAGGATGGTAGAGGCACAGCGGATGTCAAGAAAAGAGTGGCACTAGCAAGCGCGCAGTTCAAAGGGCTATCAAACACCTGGCAAACCAGCGATATCAGCAAGAAGACCAATATCTCCCTTTTCAACAGCTTGGTCCTTTCAGTTCTGCTGTATGGATGCGAGACCTGGAAACTAACCAAGGGAGATGAGAAGAAGCTACCCATATAAAAAAATTCTATAGAAATTTCTATAGAATTCTATAGATTTCTATAGAATTCTATAGAATTCTATAGAAATCTATAGAAATTTCTATAGAATTCTATAGAAACTTCTATAGAATGCTATAGATTTCTATAGAATTCTATAGAATTCTATAGAATTCTATAGAATTCTATAGATTTCTATAGATTTCTATAGAAATCTATAGAAATTTCTATAGAAAATTTTTATATGGGTAGACATCTTCCAGACCAAATGCTTACGGAGGATGTTCAAGATTCGATAGCAACAACACATCTCCAACAAGACATTTATCGAGATGGTAGAGGCAGAGAAGATCAGTGAGGTGGTGAGGAGATGGAGATGGAACTGGATCGGCCATGTGCTGAGGAAGGACAGAACGGACGACTGTGCTGTGGACCTCGCGTGGACACCTGAAGGAAGAAGGAAAAGAGGCCGCCCAAAAACAATTTGGCGGCGAATGGTGGAACTGGAACGAAATGGTGAGGGCTGCAACACGTGGAACACAGCACGACGTGCAGCTGCAAACCGACCCCAGTGGAGGAGTGATGTCCAAGCCTTGTGTCCCTCCTGGCACAGAGAGAATTAAGTTAAGTTAAGTTGGTTCACTCCCGTGGTGCCAGTTGCTTTGAGAAGATGGTCTTTGTCGTCGTAATCATAGATAACGAAGGGATTATACATTCCTTTTGAAGTTCTCCCATGAAACTAGAGCATGAACAAACCTACAAAATATAGGTATCTGGTAAGTGCAATGCTTGCTGATGCCGTATGTTCTCACTCGAGCCCACTGTGCAGTAGTGGAGGACAGGGCACTCCCACATAGGGAGGACGGCTGACGTCCATAGAGGAAAAGGTTTCTACTCCCCATTTCTCTACCCAAAACATTCCACAACCATTTTTGATATGCGTGATTGGTCTGTCGTCCTGGAGCTCTCTCTCTCTCTCTCTCTCTCTCTCTCTCTCTCTCTCTCTCTCTCTCTCTCTCTCTCTCTCTCTGTGTGTCTGTCTTTCTCTGTGTCTCTCTATGTCTCCAGTCTGTCTGTCTGTTTGTCTGTCTGTCTGTCTGTCTGTCTGTCTCTCTCTCTCTCTCTGTCTCTCTCTCTCTCGCTCTCTTTATCTCTGTCTCTGCCTGTCTCTCTCTGCCTCTGTCTCTCTCCGTCTCTGTCTCTTTCTCTCTCTCTGTCTCTGTGTCTGTCTCTGTCTCTGTGTGTCTGTCCGTCCGTCTCTCTCTCTCTCTCTCTCTCTCTCTCTCTCTCTCTCTCTCACACACACACACACACACACACACACACACACACATGGTACACATGTAAACTTAGGCATGGCCATACGCATCCGCACAGAGACATTCATGTATAAATTCACTCACCCCAAAAGTTTTGTTGTAGAGGGCAGCAACAACGGTCTTGCGATGAGCAGGCGCCTCTATTTTCCTCGTTTCCACGTCACATGTGGTCAGAACGCCTACAGAACTGGTGCAGATGATGAGGTGCTCCTGGACCTATACACCACAGAGCGCCCCTGTGGCGGTGACAGCGCTACAAATGCAGTCCTTGTGCTCAATCATTTCACGATGTATCTACATCTTGCAACATTTCATGAAACTGCTGCATGCTGTCAGGACAGAGGTAATTCAAGAGCAGAGATATACCACCATTTGCACTTGTTTCGCTGATTATGAGCTTTCTTATCAGTCACAAATCAGATTTATCGCTCAGTAAAGTTGGCAGTTTTCAAAGGTAAACAACGATGGCCAGTAATGACATTGGAAAGCCCAGCAGGAAAGACCATGATCCCCCGCGCAGAGTGCTTAGTCCTGCGTACCGTTGCACTTTGCTTCAACTTTGCTACGATGTAGCAGGCTCAGGAGTTTTGATTGGTCGGTTTCTTAAATTACTTAACAAGAAGGGCAAAACCCATACGACTCACATGCTTGACCTTGACCTTTACATGACCTTGATCTTCAGGTGACCTTCATGGTCAAGGTCAAACAACTAAACCTACCAATGACATCATACACTAAGAAATGCTTTACACATTTTTCCTACCAAAATGCATGTGACCTTGACCCAAGGTCAAGGCCATCCAAGGTCATGCAACACAAAGCTGTTAATTCAAGACATAGGAAGCAGAATGGTGCTTATTGGCACTTTCTACCATGAGATATGGTCACTTTTAATGGTTCACAACCCCATTTTGGTCACATTTCATAAGGGTCAAAGTGACCTTGACCTTGATGATATGTGACCAAATGTGTCTCATGATGAAAGTATAACATGTGCCCCACATAATTGTTAAGTTTGAAACAGTTATCTTCCAAGATGTCTCTTTCGGCAGCACACTGACAGCATCGGCACAGGGACGCACCTGGTTGAAGAAGCTTGCCGAAATGCTGAACTTGCCCATCCTAAGAGCACTGCCGTGTATGGACTGCAGGCAATTGTAGTCGTACGTGTGAAACACCAAAATCTGGTTCGACGTGTCAATGCCGATGACCAAGTCCTTGCGATTGTGAAAGCCAACCTACAATTTAGTGAAACACACATACACACAAAGTTGTGAGGCGCGGAATATACTATCGGAAGTCATAACATGATAGGAGTTGACAGAACATTTACTCTGACTTTTTCTGTGTAAATATATGTAAGTATGTTAATTAATATCTTTCCAACTTTCACCGTAACATTGCGGCCATAATGATTGTGGTATTCCTTTCGATTTGCAACTCCCCAACCAACCAGTTCTTCACAAACAAAACGATAACAAGAAGGGCAAAGCCCATACGACTCACATGCTTGACCTTGACCTTTACATGACCTTCAGGTGACCTTCAAGGTCAAACAACTAAACCTAGCAATGAAATTATACGCTAAAAACTGCTTTACACATTTCCTACCAAAATACATGTGACCTTGACCCAAGGTCAAGGTCACATGTATTTTCATGCAACATGTAAGGTCATGCAACACAAAGCTGTTAATTCAAGACATAGGGAGCACAATGGTGCTTATTGGCACTTTCTACCATGAGATATGGTCACTTTTAGTGGTTCACTACCCCATTTTGGTCACATTTCATAAGGGTCAAAGTGACCTTGACCTTGACGATATGTGACCAAATGTATCTCATGATGAACGTATAACATGTGTACTACAATGTTATGAAGTTTGGAAGAGTTAACTTCCATAGTTCAGGGTCAAGGTCACTTCAAAATATGTATACAATCCAACTTTAAAGAGCTCCTGTGACCTTGAGCTTAAAGCAAGGTCAAGTCACTATGTACGTTTTGTGAGGCCTTGTCATTCTACACCATCATGCCAAATTGGGTGTTGATAGACTTATTAGTCTCCGAGAAAAATTCTACATTAAAGTTTTTTACGGATGAAAGGACGCCCGGACGCCCGGACGAACGGTGACCTTGACCTTGATGATATGTGTCCTAATGTATCTCATGATGAAAGTATAACATGTGCCCCACATAATTATTAAGTTTGAAACAGTTATCTTCCATAGTTCAGGGTCAAGGTCACTTCAACATATATGTATACAATTAAACTTTGAAGAGCTCCTGTGACCTTGACCTTGAAGAACAAGAAATTCTGATGAAGGCGTCAGGACACCCTACAACTGACACATGAAGTAGCAGAAGCCACAGCAAATTCTAATCTAGTGAGGCTAGGCTGCCATGATGTCATCTAGCTGGACACATGTCAACTGCTACATCACAGGCAGGAAACCATCTGATTGGCTATTCGAGGGACTGTCTGAGAAAGTGTCCGACGGACATGAAAAATAGTACGTGTTCTATTGGGCGGACACTCGACCGAACATTGCCTTTGAGACTTGCGAGCGCGACATTTCCGATGGAAAGAGGATAGCTGCCAGAGCATTTCCGCGTTTGAGCACGCCCGAAACATTTTTTGCCAGTATCAAGCTCGACGTTTCTTAACCCATTTATGCATAGCGCCCAACTTGTTGGGCAGCTCTTTAAACAGCCTGCTATACAAAGAAATATACAGATAATAACAAGAGTTTGTGTAATAACTGAAGGGAGACTAATCCTTTATTAGTTGACAATGCTAATTTTTTCGGAGTGACTGCCCTTAGATTTTCTGTTTCAAAATGGCGTCCACCAGTCAATCTGTGGAGAAAGGCAAGCAGAAACGAAATCAAAGGTGGGTATGCAGACTTATTAATTGGTGTTTGAATCAAAAGCTCTTTATTTTGTGTTTCTTATTTATCTAACTAAAATATTATAAACAGTGCATGAAGTATTTGTAGTTTTTCCATGTTAAATTTGATAATTGTAATCCACACGTGCGTCGCCCAATTTATTGGGCGCTATGCATGAAAGGGTGCAGGTTTTTATGCTGAACTTAAGAATGTATTACATGCTTTATCACACACACACACACACACACACTGTGACTGTCCTCTGTTTCTTTGTGCAGAATGTACACTGTTAACGAAGTAGTGGACCTGCTGGTGGATGACGAGGAGCTAAACAACGGTGAAGCAAGTGTGTACATAATGCCTCCTGACACTGTAGGAGTGGAAACTGATGAAGACAGCGCTGACGAAGACCAGCCACCAACAATCGCTAACCTCAGTGGACGTCAGTTGCGGGCCAGAGGACTAGCTACAGTCCGCACAAAGTCGGGGCGCCAATTTATTGGGGAAAATTTGGACTCAGAGAGTGACTCTGCTTCAGATTCCAATGAAAAAACGAAACCAACACAGTCAAAGAAGAAAAAGAAAGAGCGTCATTGGGTTCGACGAGACAACAATGTGCAACCATCAATTTTTTGCGCAAAAAACTGGATAGAAGAAATTGATATGCAACCTTCTTCATTGTTTGAGCTTTTCTTTGATGAAGAAGTTGTTGCGCACACTTTGGAAATGTCTAATTTGTATGCCCAGCAAAACGGCAAGGATAACTTTGTTCTAACTGAGTCAGAGCTGAAACTTGCCATCGCAATTCTCATCATCTCTGGCTACTCTTCTCTACCACGACGTAGACTGTATTGGGAGAACAGTGAGGACACTTTCAATGCTGCCATTGCAAACTCCATGTCTGTGAACAGGTTTGAGGAAATACTGCGCTACCTGCATTTTGCTGACAACTACAAGCTGAACCAAGATGACAAACTCGCAAAAGTGAGGCCACTCTTCAGCATGCTGAACGAAAAGTTTGTCAAGTACTGGGTGCCAGAAGAGAATTTGGACGTGGATGAGTCAATGGCCCCGTACTACGGTCACCATGGTGCAAAGCAGTTCATTCGCGGCAAACCGATACGCTATGGGTTCAAAGTTTGGTGCCTGAACACTCCAAATGGATACCTTGTGCAAATGGAGCCATACCAAGGTGCAGGAACTGTCCAAATGCGTCCAAACCTTGGGATGGGTGGCTCTGTCGTCATGGAACTTGCAAGTGTTCTGTCAGACACAGGACTTTCCGACTCACTAACACCAGAACAACACTTCAGTATCTATTTTGACAATCTGTTCACGTCACCAGCTCTTCTCACTGAACTGAAAAAAGAGGGCTTTGATGGTACAGGGACGCTGCGTGCAAACAGGACAGAATCTTGCCCACTGGAAAGTGTGGACTCCATGAAGAAGAAACCGAGAGGAACAACGGACTTTCGCCTTGACACAGATGACAACATTTTACTAGTCAGATGGAACGACAATAATGTTGTTACTGTAGCCTCAACAAAGCATGGAGTTGCTCCCATGAAAAATGTGCAGAGATTTTCTCAGTCAGAGAAGAAGTTCATTCAAGTGCCATGTCCAGATGCCATTATGCACTACAACAAGGCGATGGGTGGAACAGACCGCATGGACCAAAACGTCGCCAACTACCGTGTGAGCATGCGCAAAAAGAAGTGGTGGTGGCCATTGTTTGTTTTCTGTTTGGGCACATCCACCCAAAACGCTTGGTGCCTGTACAGAAAATCTGCTGCTGCACAACACGAGCCCCTGGACTACTTGGGTTTCCTGAGGAAGCTCGCGTTGACATACGTCCACAAGTACCGAGGGGTGAAAGACAACGCTGGTCGGCCCGGACGCATGGAACTCAGTGTTGTTGAAGAAGT
The DNA here is from genome assembly GCA_034096865.1 of Theodoxus fluviatilis. NCBI lineage: Eukaryota > Metazoa > Mollusca > Gastropoda > Cycloneritida > Neritidae > Theodoxus > Theodoxus fluviatilis. The sequence goes on along the minus strand of JAWQFJ010000125.1, from coordinate 456 downwards.
CAGGCAAGCTCAAGGCGGTCATTACCTCATCAGTTGGCCGACCCAGAGAAGATGCAGACAGTGCAAAGGCAACACCAAGAAGGCCTGCTCCAAGTGCCCTGCAACCCCTCTACATGAGAAGTGCTTTGAAGCATTTCACTCCAAATAAAGGAAGACCTTTGCTGTGTGAAAATACAAACAGAGTCCAATACAAGTGTATATTAACACTTTGTGTTTCTTAATACTGATACAGTCTTAGAAACTTGTAAATAGTAACTGTTATTGCTGTGTTTGCTATACATCAGACTCAAAAGTTGATGCGCCCATTCGCGCATGGCGCCCAACTTATTGGGCGTTATCAAAAATTGCCCTAATGTAAAGTAAAATTATTTTTTTGAATATTGACAATTAAAACATTTGTCTGTTCCTTATTTGCAACATTTCTGTTGAATTAAAAAAAAAGAGGTATCATGCATA
>JAWQFJ010000124.1:190000-207267 GCA_034096865.1 Theodoxus fluviatilis | reverse complement strand
AACACACACACTATGAATTCACTACATCACACTATTAGTATTACAGTCACGTGACCCTCTCCTCTTGTTTAGTGAAGAAATCTAGCTTTCAAATTGGTTTCAAACACAAAGTTTCACTTTTCAGTTTTGCTTCAGAAAAAACATAGCACTTTTTTCATTATCCTTTTTCAAACAAATATTCTCATTTCATTCAGTCTGCCCTCACTATATACCAACAGACAAGTAAACTCCTCTCAGATCCTCCCTTGCATTAGAATGGCCATCCAGATTTTGGCACCACCAAAATTATCCTAAGAGCATGCATATTTGGAAAATTTTAGCCTTGCTGTTAGGGGAACTCTAGGCAGTGAGTGTCATTTTTATTTGGTGCTTTTAGTCAGAATTTTTTCTTCTTCTGTTTTTAGAGAAGTTTTTCCTTGGGCATGTTCACCCCTGAATGTTTCTGTACATCACCCAGACACCAGTTTTTCTCCCCCATAGGAGATGCAATGTGAGTAATGCATTTTGCCCATGGATGCAACTTTGTTAAACCAAATGATGCAAAATGCCCACCCATGCAATATGCATAATTCTGGTCCGGCCCCCACTATGGCCACATCATAGAAGTCCTTAGCATCCTGAAGAAAGGAAATGCAAGGACTGTTATGCCATTATTTGCCCAACAGAGTTGAAAGAGCTGCCTCCTTTCTGTAAGAAAGGATCAGTCAGCTATCAGTAAAGCAACAGCAAAAGCATTGGTTTGTGTCACAATCGGGATACTTTTCTGCAAGCATGCCTTACCCACAAATATTGCAATTGTGGTTTTCTTGACTGATCCTTCTCTGTGTGTGTGTGTGTGTGTGTGTGTGTGTGTGTGTGTGTGTGTGTGTGTGTGTGTGTGCGCACGCGTGTGGTATGGGGTAACTTTATTAGTAGCTGATAAAAAGTCATTTATCTTAATAATAGGAATAACCAAAGAAACCCTTACCCACCTACCCACCCCCTCTCTCTCTCTCTCTCTCACATACACACACACACGCACACACACACACACACACACACACACACACACACACACACACACACACACACACACACACCAAGTAAGAAATGCAACACGAAAATCAGAATGCATCAAAATACGTCTACTTAAAAGACTACAAGTGGATAAAACGCATTGCAGTTCATCAACATCTTGTAAAACTACATGTATTGCAAAGATTTACTCAGTACTGATTTTCACATATGTACTCAATCATTCGATCATATTACATTTAATCAGTGCACGTATATGTGCCTATTAGCTATCGTTAGTGCATATTCAACTAACAAGCTGGAGTCCTAGAGCAGGGAATGTCAAAAGTATCCAGACCTACTAACTTCCACTTCGTCAAAACACGTGTCTTCTAACAATATTTTGCATGGTCACAGCGTACACAAATATCCGTGTACTTCGACATCACCACAATCCAACAACATTCTGAAGTCTATCTTGCATCTTTTTCTCATTCCATAACTTCACATGCACAATAACTCAAAATATAAAATAAGTAATTTTCTACTCACAGTGCTTCACATTCCTCCATTCCGAAGTTGGCACCTCAAAGTTAATCGACGACTTGTCCAAAAACGTCACTCCTAATGACACGATGCTCGTGCTATCCGTCATCTTGAATCTCACTAGCTAGTCACCTCCCAAGCTGCCTCGCTCAATCTTCTCTCGTCTACGATTGGCTCGCGAGCAAATAAAGAATGAAACTGCCTAATCGGTGAGATCTGCGTAGCTCTACCGAGATCTTCGCATATTGAAACTCGCCCCAGGAGCTGCGAGCAGAGTTGAAGGCAGGAGCCATGGGGCTTAGCCTGGTTATGACTCGGGTGGGTCATGCTGCTGCAAGCGTTTGTCTGCAGGGATAGGTGCTTGCACCTGGACTTGTTTTCGTCTGCGTAGGCGACAAGTCGCCCAGGGGACAGCATGGAAATGCTTGTCCTCCCCTTCTTGGTGTGGAGACACCATTCCTCTCTTCTTGGCAAGAAGAGAGTGAGACATGGAGGCGCGGTGCCTGCCTGTCCACGGTCCACGGAGGGACTGGTACCAGCGACACGGGTCGCGGTGGAATCAACGCGGGAGATGGGGAGACATGGAGGCGCGGTGCCTGCCTGTCCACGGTCCACGGAGGGACTGGTACCAGTGACACGGGTCGCTGTCTATCGATGCGGGAGAGAGCGAGACATGGAGGGGCGGTGCCTCCCTGTCCACGGTCCACGGAGGGATGAATACCAAGCGACGCAGGTCGCGGTGGAATCGACGCTGGAGGAGTGGAGACGTGGTCGTCTGTCAGCCCACAGTCCACGGAGGGACGAGTACTATACGACGCAGGTCGTGGTGGATTCAACGTTGGAAGGAGCAAGCCATGGGAGACACGACTAACTGCAAGTCCACGGTCCACGTGGAGACGGGAACCAGGCGACGTAGGTCGTCGTGGTGGCGTGTGTGTGTTCTGGACGCTGCAGGAGACATGTTTGGTCAAGGCCGGGTAAGGCGAATGTGTTTCCTTTGCTTCTCTAGTTTGGGTTTGGGGCTTAGGTCGTTGTCTGCCGCTGTTATAGCGTGAGAGACATTGGTTGTCTGGTTATTACTGCTCGAGTAGCAGGGTGCCTTCTAGAGGCAGAGACATTGGTTGGTTGGGTTATCACTGCTCGAGTAGCAGGGTATCTTCTAGAGGCAGAGACATTGGTTGTTTGGGTTATTACTGCTAAAGTAGCAGGGTGCCTTCTAGAGGCAGAGACATTGGTTGTTTGGGTTATTACTGCTTGAGTAGCAGGGTGCCTTCTAGAGGTAGAGACATTGGTTGTTTGGGTTATTACTGCTCGAGTAGCAGGGTGCCTTCTAGAGGCAGAGACATTGGTTGTTTGGGTTATTACTGCTCGAGTAGCAGGGTGCCTTCTAGAGGCAGAGGCATTGGTTGTTTGGGTTATTACTGCTTGAGTAGCAGGGTGCCTTCTAGAGGTAGAGACATTGGTTGTTTGGGTTATTACTGCTCGAGTAGCAGGGTGCCTTCTAGAGGCAGAGACATTGGTTGGTTGGGTTATTACTGCTCGAGTAGCAGGGTGCCTTCTAGAGCCAGAGACATTGGTTGTTTGGGTTATTACTGCTCGAGTAGCAGGGTGCCTTCTAGAGGCAGAGACATTGGTTGTTTGGGTTATCACTGCTCGAGTAGCAGGGTGCCTTCTAGAGGCAGAGACATTGGTTGTTTGGGTTATTACTGCTCGAGTAGCAGGGTGCCTTCTAGAGGCAGAGACATTGGTTGTTTAGGGCGTTACTGCTGTGGTAACAGGGGTGCCTTTAAGAGGCGGGGTGTTTTGCTGTTTTGGGTTTTATAGCTGTGAGAGCAGCGACCCCTTTAAGAGACGGAAGTCTCTGTGTTTTCCCGTCATTTAATTGCTAGAGGCGGTTGTCTCTTTGTTGTATAAAGTGACGGCGTGTTGCTTTGTTCTCAGGGCAAGAGGCGGTTGTCTCTTTGTTGTATATAGTGACGGCGTGTTGCTTTGTTCTTAAGCCAAGAGGCGGTTGTCTCTTTGATGTGCAGTGACTGGGGTTTTGCTTGTTCTTACTGCTAGAGGTAGCTATCCCTTTGTAAATGGGAGAAATGGTGTTTCTTTGTGGTGATGTTTCTTTTCACCCTGTACCTCGGACTCGAGAGAGTATTCATGTGTGATGGTGTTATCGCGTTTTGTATGCTTGTTATTCCGTCTCCGTTTTTATGTTTCGTAGTTCGTTTGTAGTTTAAGATGGTTTTGTAGTTCTCCGCGCTTCCCGCCAATGACGTCGTTAGTTTGGCGGGAGATGATCTTGTACTAGCCTTTTGTTCCGTAGACGCAGCTGCTTGACGAAAGCGGAAACAGCGGATTTATGGGCCTATAGAACGCTTTGCATCATTCCGCTTTGTGGCAGCGACAACAAGATGGCGGACAAAATGCCGCCACCACCACTTCGTGCAATTACTTTGATGGAAATTTTCGACGACGACGACTTGACTGCAGTACTACAAGCTACAGCAGCGTCAACGTTCATATCCTTGTATGCACTGCAACTTTTTAATCCTTGAAAAATGATCCCAGCGCATAACACTTGAACAAGTTCCTCCAATCATCGGGGTATAAGAAGAAGAAGACAGCGCACGGTCACGTGACGGTGACATGCAGTGAACATTGCAAGTATTCTTCCCCAAAACATGCAAACTACGATCAAGTTCATAAGCAATTTGAACATAAAATAAAAATGTAATCTCCCTTCACACTTTCCGCCACGTATAAGATATAATTTATCATGCGTCAGCTCAGAATTGATGTACTTGTCTTCACCGAAACGATAACCTCCAATAGTGGCCGCCATTTTGCTGACAGTCTTGGCATTCAATTTTTACCGCTACGCAGCGCTGCCAGCGCTTTTTCCCAGCGACGCGCAGCAGAGGGCTGGGTTTGATTGGACAATTATGATGTCCGACGCATTGTGCTATTTATGACGTATATAGTCTGAAAAACATATAAATACCCCCTTAGATTGTGAGTCATGCGCGCGTGGAATTTATTTTAATTTTATTTTATTGGCGCTTCAAGCTACGAACCCACTACCCTGAAGGACTGAATGTGTTTGACTGAGAGAGAGTGAGATGGATGGAACTATGAACACTTAAAGAGAGAGAGAGAGTTGGAGGTAGAGAGAGAGGGGGAGAGAGAGAGAGAGAGAGAGAGAGAGAGAGAGAGAGAGAGAGAGAGAGAGAGAGAGAGAGAGAGAGAGAGAGAGAGAGAGAGAGAGAGAGAGAGAGAGAGGGAGGGAGACAGAGAGAGAGAGAGAGACAGAGAGAGAGAGAGAGACAGAGAGATAGAGAGAGAGAACACTCTGGACACTGGATGCTGAGAGAGCTCGGGCTCCGAGAACTCGGGCTAGAACATTTTTTGGGGGATGAGGGTGGTGGAGAGAGAGAGAGAGAGAGAGAGAGAGAGAGAGAGAGAGAGAGAGAGAGAGAGAGAGAGGGAGAGAGAGAGGGAGAGAGAAGAGGGGTAGAGCTCTAGAGTGCCTACGTCATGTCTTTCTGAAGTTTTTTACGTCACGTGTTGCATCATTTATGTGTTTCTGTATTAACTGAAGAAGGGCGTATGCCCGAAAGCCTTTTGATTTTGGTGTTTGTCGTGTGTTTTTTTCTTATTAATGGAATTTATTTTTACTGAACAGCCTCTAGCAAGGGACCGCGCCCTGTTCCTAGATAAAATGATAGATAGAATCATACTTAGATAAAAATAACCATAAGGATCCCTTTCTACAGGGGAATTAGAGAAAATATAGAAAGAAAGAAAGAATTCCAGACCTGGGTGTCTGCATAACTCCATAAGTGTAAACCAACATGCATAACCATTGTTATATCGGTTGAAAGACGTTGACTCAACCTTACCACCGACCATCAGTCCACATAAGGTCAGTTTATGATTGTTTGTATTATAAAGCAGAGAACATCCTTTCAATGTTCCTTAGTCTTGTCGCGTCGATGCCTAAATTAGTGATTTGAGTGCTCACGGCTAGTTGTTCATTTCGATTTATCTCTGCCACATGCTTTGCGCTGTTCTCGCTCTTTTAGTTCATTGTACTCGGGTGACGTAGTGGATAGCGCTTTCAGTGGTTTCTCATGCTACCATCAGAAATCGTGTCAGATAAATGTAAACTGTTTATTAATCTCAAGTTATTCTTAAACATGGAAATATGTCGAAAGCAAGTATTTAGTTCCCCTTTTTTGTTTGCTGTTTTTCAGTTTTCACCACTACAGCACTATGACATGCAAGATGACGATAGCGTCCATGCCGTTCTGCAAATAAATGATCTGACCCAGATTATTGGTGCGGCGTGCTTGTGTGATGTGCTCGGTGACACTCTCTGCACTCTCATCCTGTGTTGAGAACAAAGGCAGAACACTTGTGGTGGAATTTGTGTTTGCAGTGAACCTTTTTTCTACCGTGTAAAGCTGCAGTTGTTTTGGGGGAGCGAGTGATTGTATCATCACATGTCGCGTGTCAGGGAGGAAGGAGCGAGTGATGTATCATCACATGTTGTGTGTCAGGGAGGGGGTTGGGTGCCTTGCTATGGACCTTATTCACGCGACCCGCCATTTTGGTTTTAAAACGAGGCAGATAACGCGTACATGTCGACAAGGCTGACACGTTGAAGACAACAGAGGGGTTAGCGCAGCTTCAACGACAAAATCCTTTCTGCAGTGGAGGTGACCGGCATTGTTAGATCAAAAACTATTCAAAAATAGTCACAATAGACTATCGTAACGTATAATTTCTGCACAAAACCCGCAGAAGATAAGTAAACAAACCACACCGTACATACCTAGCACTAGCAGACGAACACGATCGAACCATAGCCACTACCCCAGCAGACGATCGAGCTAGTGTGATATGTTTCCTGTAAAGCTCGAATGAGTGGCAGCAGATAACTGTTTAGTTCTAGCTTGAATTGACAATTTTGTTTCCATGGTCAGGCGAGGACAGAAAATTCACGATCATCCAGTCGATGAGTGCACGATCAACTTAATTGCCGCATTTGGCGTTATGTAACAAGTAAGATGATGACAAGAAAATGTAATTAAAGCACAAAACAAAGTTTCATGACAACCAAAATCACCGATTACAATAAATAACTGACCATTTTTACACTTACAACTTTGTGCTCAAACCTTACAAAGCAAACAAAACACACTGCGGGGAGTGTCCCGGACACTGGACAGGCATCAACACTCAGTGCACGAGTGATCATTTCGCTTTGCTCTCATTTGTTTCATCTGCTCCGACATGGTAAGCTGGCTATGCCAAGAAACCAACATCTAAATCAGAGTTAGTTGACAAAGTGACAAAGTTACGCATCACAAAACAAAATTTAAATGTATAGACCAAAGCTGATCAGCTTCGCCCGTGATCACACGCTGACCTCATGACAATTAAGCTGGCCAATGAGAGGCAAGGAACGAAACGGCCGTCTCTTTCCGTAGTTTTCATTGGTTCGAACACTAGCGTTCTAAGCAAAATAACTTTTGTCACTGTGTACAAACCTTTGATGGCATCGTAGTCGATAAACACTTCAATCCTCTTCTCATAGCCTTTGTCACGTTGTCTTCTTGCTATTGTTCTGCCTTCCTTCATAACCCAACCATAATAATTAACAATGGAGAATGCACAACTGAGACTGCCAAGGAGAATCTTCTGCAAACACATGTTGTGATGCGTAATATCATCGAAAATTCAAGCTCTAAACCAAGGACTACTAATAGTCCTTGCTCTAAACCTAATATCAGTTAGCACGCAAAAAAAATCACATCTAAGTAAACCAGCCAGCCTAGTACTGCTGCCACTCATTCGAGCTTTACATGAAACATTATATCACACTAGCTTGATCGTCTGCTGGTGTTCGATCGTGTTCGTCTGCTAGGGACGTACGGTGTGGTTTGTTTACTTATCTTCTGCGGGTATTGTGCAGAAATTATACGTTACGATAGTCTATTGTGACTATTTTTGAATAGTTTTTGATCTAACAATGCCGGTCACCTCCACTGCAGAAAAGATTTTGTCGTTGAAGCTGCGCTAACCCCTCTGTTGTCTTCAACGTGTCAGCCATGTCGACATGTTCGCGTTATCTGCCTCGTTTTAAAACTAACATGGCCGCCGCGTGAATAAGGTCTATTCCCTAGAGAGTCTGAGGGTGTCTTGCATGGCTCGTCTGGGGCCCGCCTTATTTCTCTCTGGAGGTGTGCGGGGTAGCCTAGCACACCTGCTTGGAGTGAGTGCGTGCGAACTTGCGAGGATGTCTGCATGCGCTTGCATCATCACGTGTCGCGTGTCAGGGAGGGAGTTGGGCACTTCACCGTTTTTCCAGGGGGACTGCGGGTGTTTTGCCTGGCCCGTGGGGGCCCGCCCGCCTTATTTCTCCCTGGGGGGGTGCGGGGTAGCCCAGTACTCCTGCATAGTGTGCACGTGTGAACACATGGGGGTTGTTTGGTATGTGATTGTTCATCACGTGTGGTGTGCTTGGGGAGAGGCTACCTTTGTGTACTAGGGTGCGTCCCTGTACGGTGAACCCATTGGGGTTGGTTGTGTGTGATTGTTCATCACGTGTGGTATGCTTGGGGAGAAGCTATCTTTGTGTACTAGGGCGCGGCCCTGTACTGTGAACCCACGGGGGTTGGTTGGTATGTGATGGTCTCTGGGGTGTAACCCTGTAGTGTGACCTGTGGGAGTGTCGGTGGGTGATGGTCTCTGGGGTGTAACCCTGTAGTGTGACCAGTGGGAGTGTTGGTGTGTAATGGTCTCTGGGGTGTAGCCCTGTGGGAGTGTCAGTGTGTGATGGTCTCTGGGGTGTAACCCTGTAGTGTGACCTGTGGGAGTGTAGGTGTGTGATGGTCTCTGGGGTGTAGCCCTGTAGTGTGACCTGTGGGAGTGTTAGTGTGTAATGGTCTCTGGGGTGTAACCCTGTATTGTGACCTGTGGGGTTGGTTGGTATGTGATTGGATTGTCATGTGAGGTATGCTTGTGGCAAAGCTACACTGGTTTTAGGGCGAGACCCTATGTTGTGAACTCGTAGGAGTAAGAGGTTGTATGGTCATTTGTATTGTTATTTCTTCCACGCGCTTGCGGGGAGACTGCGTCTGGTGAGACCAGCTCCTCCCCCCTTGAAGCTCATGTTGACCTGGGTGTTGTTGGTTTTGTAGCGTGTGCTTTCGCTCATGTGTGTGAGCGAAGCTTGTTGTTATTTTATTGTAATGTGGGTTGTGGGTCGACTTGTTATTGTTAATAAATATCTTGTATGAATTATTCTTCCGCCCCAGTGTCTTTATTTTATTGTTTGTTTATTTGTCCGTGTCCGACAGGAATGTGGCAATGAGGTTTTGCTCGAAAACCTCAGTGCAGTAGTAAAAATCAACAACAAAAAATTATTATTGCACTGGCGTACCGCGACACGATAAAATGAATTGCTTTGGACATACCCTAAGAGTACATCACATCTTATTGCTGAACGGAAGGACTGAAGGAGACAGATCAGCAGGTCGATACAATTACATATATCCCCATGGGAACAGCTTCATAGACTATGGCCTGGTAGTCGCTAACCATCTGTCATATTCTATTCATCTCACCGTCGCTGCCCAAACTGAACCTGCCCATATGCCCCTAGAATCTGTGCGCGGTCTTAAAACATTCCTACCAAATAATCCGTTGCCAATGAAGACTTAATCTAATAGGCATGGGATTCGAGTAAAGAAGGGGTATTCATCACTTATATTTACTCGCAAGATTTTGATGACATTTTTTTGGAGACAACGAGGGAAATCAATACCTCAATCGACTCCACTGTACAAAAATTCACGCTAGCTCTGGCAGTATGCGCAGAGAGCATGAAAATATAAAATAAAGTTGGGAGAAAAGTTTGCCGGAAAGGACGAGCTTCTTGGTTTGATCTAGAGTGTAGCGAGCTAAAACAAGCAACTTGGAATGCTCTGAAACGATACAGAACATTAAAGGCAGTTTCAGGGAGAGAGAAACGCACTTTTCTCTTCGCCATCGGTACAAGAGCCTCATTGGAGAAAAGACAAAAAGTTACTTTGTTGAAACTCATAAAAATCTCATAAGTTGTAAAGATTCTAATTTCCTCTGGTCGCACATCAAGAAGTGCACCAATCACTTTTTCCTCAGCCAAACATTGATATAGGTACATGAAAGAGTCATGTGGAGAAACTATTCCAAGGTGATTATACTTTCCAAAGCAATAGCTCTGATGATAAGGATTAAGTGTTCCATGACGTATTAGATGCCCAGATAAGCCCTGAAGAGGTTAGATGTGCTCCTCAATGAATCAGACCATCAAAGGCACTTGGCATTGACGGTTTACCTGGTGGCTGCTTCACAGCAGCGGGTGGAAAGATTATTCGATCCTTATCTCACTCAATTATTAATGCCTTGGCCGACAGTCACTATTTCCCACACACTTGGTCAAGGTCGGTCATAATCCCAATACATAAAAACGGAGACATCATGAACACCGACAATGACAGGGGTATTTCTTTATTGAACGCCGTGTGCAAGATAGTTACAGCAGTACTAACGAGACACTTACGAAATCGGATGGTGAGGGAGAACAACATTTGTATTGAGAAGGCTGGCTTTCGAACGCAGCACTCGACAATCGACCACATCTTTGCGTTGTCTTGAATGATACTTAGGCATGTGTGTGGTGATGGTTGGGGTAAACTGTTTGTCACCTTCGTTTTTCACTGTGAACCGCTTGCAACTTTGGAAAGTTTTGAAGGGCGCAGGTCTCTTGACGAAAATCACATCAGTGTTAAATGCCATATACAGCAGAGTACAGTCTTGTGTTTGATGATGTCACGTGACATCGAAGTTTTTTCACTGTCCAGTCGGACTGAAACAAGGGGAATTGGAGAGTCTTTCTCTTTTTTCTGTGTACGTTGAAATTGTCGCAGACTATGTTAGAAGAAACAGGAAACATGGTGTACAACTTCTTCCATGCACAGTTGAAATATTCACGCTGCTATTTGCTGCTTATATTGTATTGATGTCGACCTCACAGTTCACAGTCCACAGTAATTTATTTCGCCAAGTGACATCATTTAAAAAACGAGCACGAAGAAAACTAAGTGATGAAGGCTAAAAGAAACAAAACAAAAAGCCAAACGCACGAATCGCTTACACACCCTAACACGCCGTTTATACAAAAAACATATGGACATTACCCCATGTACCTCACTCACGCCACACACGCAGCTGCACACAGACAAGAGATAAGACTGCACCTGGAACCAAAGGGTTAACTGGTAAATGGGGCAATATACAATGAACAATTAAAGTTACTGTTTAAGAACCGTTGACAAAAGAGGTACAAACTAAGAATAATACAACCCCCCCCCCTTTTAAGTGACTGACGAATACATAAAGACAATAAATAATGCATATGGACAGAGACACAACCACTAAGACGTACCCCCCCCCCCCCCCCCATCCCACCCACCGTCACCACATAAAAAGTATCCAATATAGAACAATACAAAAACAGCCCTGCACAAGTGAAAGCTACAAGAAGACCAAATCTCCCCCCCCCCCCCCCCCCTACACTCAATAGCAGTCCATATGTCCCAGAGGAAGCGCAAAAGAGAAAGTGTCACTGTCACAGATGTGTAGAAGTGTGTGCGCACCGCCGACAGGATCAGCGGCGGCAAAGCTGCCTCGGGGGGTTCTGGACAGCATTGAGCTCCGTCATCGCCGTGGGGAAGAACGAGTTCTGGAAACGGCATGTGCGCGTTTTTAGGGACCTGAAACGACGGCCAGAGGGAAGGAGCTGGAAGAGGGGACAAGCAGGGTGGGAGGGGTCCGCCACAATCTTTCGGGACTTGCGCACTATGCGCTGGGCGTAGATAGAGGCTAGGGAGGGCAGGTCACGGCCGATGATCCCGCCAGCAGCGCGCACGACACGCTCCAGCTTGTCTTTCTGCTGTTGGGTGGCACCTCCGAACCACACACAGATGGAGAAGGTGAGAACACTTTCCACCACAGCACGGTAGAACTAGAGCATGATCTCCGGAGACAGCCCAAACTTCTTGAGCTGTCTCAGGAAATACAGCCGCTGCTGGGCATTCCTGTGGATGCCGTCAATGTTGTTGCCCCAACTGAGGTCAGAGGAGATGCGCGTGCCGAGGAACTTAAAACAGTCCACGATCTCGATGGCCTGACCGCCGATCATCAGTGGATCGATATATAGACCTCATCAGTTGGTCTTCAAAGTCAAATTAGTAACTTGGCATTTATATCACAATCTCTTGATTTGTAGATAAATAACAAAACAAAAAACCCGAAAGTGATGGTATTTATGAAAGGCTGCTGGAGGAATTTGGTTCCTTGACAAAACAAAACTTGAAGTGGCTAATCGTCAAAAACCGCCCTACCTAAGGTATATGTTTACAACAAACGTGTCCTTCGATGCTGCACAAGATGAAACCAGCGTCTAGACATCATCATCTGTTCCAGAACGATGAAGAACCTTCTCCTTGTTGAGCGGTCAGTTCCTTGGGAACCAAATATTGTATTGGCTCATGAGAGGAAGCGGTCGAGTTTCAAGGTACTCTTGCTGAAACACTGCGAGGACGGTTGGGACTGTCAGCTGCTCCCAGTCGAGATGGAGTGTAGAGGCTTTATAGCACACTCAACAACCCGGTTTCTGCTGCAGTTGGGCTGCAAGCCCTCACGCTCCAAAAGGGTCATTGGGCAACTCCAGCAAACAGCGGAGGCAGCGTCTTTGTGGATCTGGCACAAGAGCCAATGCCCTAGTGGGTCTTAAGTTTTGCCCAAACCGATACCCCCGGTGGCGTTTGCTGCTTGGGGCCGCCAATGTCCGAGCTACTGAAAGCTCCACAGACATGGGTTCCAGCTGAGGAGGGGGTTATCGTGCGGCGGCTACCATATGCGTGTTTTGCAGTCAGAGGAAAATGAAAATGCTCTGGAATCTGTTATGTAGCCATACGACTATTTTCACTAAGCTGTTTAACGCGCAGGTGCAACTATCACTTTTATATGGAGCAGAAATGTGGGGTCTTTATGGACACAAGAAAATAGAAAGTGTCCGCAAATTTGCTTGCAAGAGGTTCCTCGGGCTTGACTCTGGGTCACCGAACCATTTGGTGTATGGCGACCTTGGAAGATTTCCTCTTCATGTCAATAGCTGCGTAAAGGTGATAAAATACCAGCTAAACTGAGCAGCACGAGAGAAGACAGACTTCTAAAGCAAGCATACCGGCATATAATGCTCCTAAGAAAAGGAACTGGTCCGACCAAGTTAAAAACTACCTGTTTAATCTTGGTTTTGGGCTTGTATGGATTAATGAAGGCGTCAATAATGTTAAACAGTACAGGAGTGGCAATTAAAATGGCCCGATAACCGGAAGGGAAAAGTTTGGTGTTCTTCTTGTCGATCGCTAGATGACTGCGCCAGTCACCCGCAGAAATGCAGCTGTTCTCCGCAGCTCCTCCAGGTTGCCATAGAGTTTGCTCCTCACTGGTGTTTAAGCATCCCAAGCTGGGCAAAAATTTGCAGCACACAAGCAAGCATCTTTATTTTTACCTCTTTTGATTAAAACCAAAAACAAAAACACAAACAAGAAGGGCAAAGCCCATACGACTCACATGCTTGACCTTGACCTTTATATGACCTTGACCTTCAGGTGACCTTCAAGGTCAAGGTCAAACAACTAAACCTACCAATGACATCATACACAAAGATATGCTTTACACATTTTTCCTACCAAAATACATGTGACCTTGACCCAAGGTCAAGGTCATCCAAGGTCATGCAACACAAAGCTGTTAATTCAAGACATAGGAAGCACAATGGTGCTTATTGGCACTTTCTACCATGAGATATAGTCACTTTTAGTGGTTCACTACCCCATTTTGGTCACATTTCATAAGGGTCAAAGTGACCTTGACCTTGATGATATGTGAACAAATGTGTCTCATGATGAAAGTATAACATGTGCCCCACATAATTATTAAGTTTGAAACAGTTATCTTCCATAGTTCAGGGTCAAGGTCACTTCAAAATATGTATACAATCCAACTTTGAAGAGCTCCTGTGACCTTGACCTTGAAGCAAGGTCAACCAAACTGGTATCAAAAGATAGGGCTTGCTTTGACCTATATACCACTTGTAGCTAAGGTCGCCATTCTCAATAACGTGGGAGAAAATTGGGAAAATGTGAAAAATGACTGTTTTTGAGACCACATTTATGGCTCCTGTGACCTTGACCTTGAAGCAAGGTCAAGTCACTATGTATGTTTTTTGAGGCCTTGTCATCATACACCATCATGCCACATTTGGTGTTGATAGACTTAATAGTCTCCGAGAAAAATCCAACGTTTAAGTTTTTTACGCCCGGACGGACGGACGCCCGGACGGACGACACGGCTCAGTACATAGACTCACTTTTGCTTCGCATGTGAGTCAAAAAAGGAATCAAGGGGAGTTTTGAACTAAGGAAGTGGTCCAAACATAAATTGTAATGATTTATTTTAGATAAGTTTTCTTTCCCTACCCTGACTTCATGAATTTACAGTTCATTTGGGAAACATAATTATACAGTCCTAGCTGCTAAAAAATACACGTCACACAGACCTCCAAAAACAGGGATTTTTGTCTGCACAGGTACATTTTCACAGGTACATGGCAAATTGTTCAGGCTTGATGCACTCCCAATCTTCAGATTATTGTATAATCTCATCCTAAGGTGTACTTAATTTTACATGTATGTGTTCCACATTGAGACGTAAAGACCTTCTGGCAAGCTTCTAGAAATGTTCGGTTGGAGCATTCTTCTATCGTCTGAGCATAGAACTCAGCTAATTACTTAATGTCATGGGATTTTGATGGCCTGTGACAATCTAGGGTGAAGCAGGTCAGTTACACACACGTACACATAAAAGTGAAATGTCACTTTTTAAAACAAAGGCCCTACACAGCCGAATAAGGCCTGCAGTCCCTTGAACAATAGACGTTCATTCTTTCTTTCCTTCTTGCCATCTCCATCAGTTAATTTTAAGCCCTTTGCATTGAAAACGTATCTTCCCTTCTCTCTCCCAAATCATCAGCAAGTAGGCACATCTCTCTGGCTCTGATGCGTTTTCTGGGGTCCTGCAAATATCAGGCAAGCACAGAACCTTTCCCCCTGCTCTCAAGAGATTAGAGCGGTCCCAAGTAATCAAGGGATTTGCTTGAGATGCT
Organism: Theodoxus fluviatilis; assembly: GCA_034096865.1. Classification (NCBI taxonomy): domain Eukaryota; kingdom Metazoa; phylum Mollusca; class Gastropoda; order Cycloneritida; family Neritidae; genus Theodoxus; species Theodoxus fluviatilis. Next base: position 192,455 of record JAWQFJ010000124.1, on the reverse strand, counting down.
ATTTCTAGGTAGATACCACAAATGTACGGGAGGAAGGAAAACATAGTGCATTCCCACTAATACCATGTTACAACTTGTTGTTTCTGGTATGGAGGCAAGACTCAAGAAGACCCAAGGATTTGCTGCCTCCACAAACTTGGTGTTGCACTATACACATCTTAGCAATACTGTTTAGCAATACTGTTTAGCAATACTGTTTAGCAATACTGTTTAGCAATACTGTTGTAAAATTGAGAGTTTTATTAAAATAAGTTGTGGATTTCACTTCAGTTTTGCTTTCGAGTGCACTTTGCTCTATTTTCAATTGTCTGTGTCGATTCATATAAGATGATTGCATGTTTCATTGATTCTTTATTTACTGAAGCAATAGCCTTGGCGTATCAAGTGTCATTCTCTCACAAACACAAAGAGGCATGTACCAGTATGAGCTTAAGCATAAGCAAACACAATAATTTACACACACACACACACACACACACACACACACACATTCTTGGGCACTTTACACATCCAGAGATACATGCACTAACAGATACATGACAGATATTGACACATTACCTGCGAAATTACTTTCAAGCATTCAAGGACTATCATAAGTGTCAGGAATGCAATGATGGTATTCAGGAACCAACATTCACACATGTAATGAAGTACACAGATCTGCAGTGCATGAACTGCTATTTCAAGCCCTTATGAGTCTTATCACAATGAAACGGTAGCAAGCAACAACAAAACTTTATCATTTTTTAGTTTTTATTGTGAACATATCCTGTACCTGCCTTTCATCTGAATTTTGATCACAAAACTACAGATGTACCAAAGGAAATTTGTGCCTTCAAGAATTATACATGCACGCTACATCTTTGTTAATGGTTGATTTACTGACCAAATGTCACAAGTATCAAACACCTATAGCACTGTACAGAATTATGGCTGTTGCTGGTAAAAACTTAAAACAACAGAACAGCTATCTCAGAAATATTCACAAAAGCCAATGCTAGTAGGAGGCTTAATGCACTCAACCTATCCTGGGCCATACAAGTACACATACAGAGACCAACTGCAGATACCAGTACCAGATGCTGGACTACAGTAGAATTGTGTGAACTATACATGACCTTTTTGTGCACACTTAAATGACTTGTGCTTTGTCAAGGTTGAATTTCAAATCTATTCATCCACTATCCTCTCCTATATTGATTCTAGTTAAGACTTCCACAAGGAAAAAATCCCAATGGTGGTAAAGATAAGTTTTCTCAACAATGAAATCATAGCCCATGATCATTCCATGTGACACACTGTGAAATATCTCCAATACATTACAGAAAGTTTTAATTCTACAATATGCAGTCTGAGCTGCTCAAAGCCACCCCACCCAGCTGGAACTCAAGGCTACTGGGCTTTGACTGCAGGCATACTCAAGGATTTCACCCTGGGTCAGCATAATGCAGCCAAAGAGGCTTCTGAGAGGCATTGCAACCACATCAGATCATTCTATAAAAAGACATATGGTCAAAGTTCATCTGGCTGTGTCCATTGGGTCCTCCTCCTCCTGCTTCTTCCCATTTAGAAACAAAGTGGTTTGGGTGCCCCCATCAGTATACCCCTCATAGCCACTGACAGACAACTCTCCGGAAACATCTACCATTTCATCTGTTTGCGTCATCTCTGCTGTCTTTCCTTCTCCACAAAGATCGAGGTCAAAGATACTCTCCCCTCCTGGGGCCACAGCAGCACAGTTTATTTCCACATCCTTAGAGGTCACCTGTAACAAGAAGGGTTTTTCAGGAACAATGCCAAGAATGCAGTGTAAAGCCACAGACAAGAGCTGAAATTCCCATACACTGCATGCAGGAGCCTGTGGTCATGGAGCTTTCTGATCCTTCACCAACGGGTCAACCACACACTGTTCTATGCAACAACAGATTGTGCCTCAGGATTGAGAGAGAGAGAGAGAGAGAGAGAGAGAGAGAGAGAGAGAGAGAGAGAGAGAGAGAGAGAGAGGTGTGTGTGTGTGTGTGTGTGTGTGTTGTGTGTGCCCCTTTGATACTAGTGATTGGGATGGGAGAGTGAGACAAAAGCACAAGAGGGGCACAGGCAGAAAGGAGAGAGAGAGAGAGAGAGAGAGAGAATGAATGAAAGATTAACTAATTTCCATTCAATGTGTAAACCACTTTCAATAAAGATAATAACTAACTGAGGAATGCAGAGTTCTTTGAAAACAAGTAGGAAAGGCAGGGCAAACTTTCAGTTAGCTTTGTGTAGAGTGGACTAAAACGTGGGAAGAGGGGGTAGGGGCAGAGGTGTGGGCATTCTGAACACAGAGATTATAGTATCTCTGACACAGGTTGGTCACGTGACTTCTTCTCCACATTCCAATGATTTTACCAATCAAAATTCAACATGATCAAAAGACCATTGAGAGTAAAAAGAGAGGATTCTATTTCTCTCCAAT